>JANBPT010000403.1:0-37982 GCA_027575765.1 Tieghemiomyces parasiticus | reverse complement strand
TGTCCTAACTGATACCTTCCAGGGACATACCATATCCAAGGTGATGCCAACCATTCTTTTTTCACCAGGTGTGGCCTGTTACACCTGAGTGCCAAGCCTCCTGGCGTCAAGGTCTCCAGCAAACTCTTTGTAGGGTATAAGCGGGATACCATGGTCCAGGTCTGAGTGGAGGCACGTGGAAGTCTGGACCATCACTCTCCACAGCTCTGCCATAACAATGTACTACCATATTGCGCTACAGCTACCCAGATCTATATTTCCGCCTTTAAACTCAACTTCTTTCGGCCTCTCCCTACAGTCCTGCTGACCTGGCCCCCTGCGACCTTTTGCTGTTCGGGAATATCAAACAGTGGCTGAGGGATAAGAAGGTTACCACGGTGGAGGTGGTCGTGGACGCCTGGCAATCGGCGTTGACCAGTCTCCAACTAAATGGCTTTAGAGACTGTTATGGTTGCTGGCTAGTACGAGGTTTCTGAGTAGTAAAGAGTAACCGAGATTATATTTAATAAATATCATATGGCTTGTAAAATCTTAAACAATGTAATGACATTTGTAGAACTGGCGAATCAAGTGGTGTATGATCCACAGTGGCTGTCCCCAATTGATGAGTCGAGTATCGGCATCCCTAAATTCTGAGGAACGTTGCCTAGCTAGTAACTAGAGGTGATAAGGGGTTAGTCTATCAAGGTCAGCTGGGCATTCGATCAGGAAAATTGCAACCTACTATTGCTTTCATGTGCATTGTCCTGCGGACTAGAGATGGGCATGGTACCTATGCCAGATGGCCAGAGTAGGTCGATTCGTAACCTACTGGACTCGATTATGGCGTGTTATAGGAAGTGCTGAAGGTTCAGTTCCAGGGTTATGGCGTGCCAAGGGGACGAGCCATAAAACTTGAAGTGGCATGAGTATCCCTTGATGAGGGCTGTCGGACCGGCCAAATATGTAGTAACAGTGTAAAGTCTAGGGCAGTATTTAAGGCCTCCAAGGCGGATGCTAAAGGGACGCGTGGAGAACCCTGAAATTAGGGAGGGGTCGTGGCTCGCAGGGTAGAACTGCTTCGCAACCAAAAGCTAGAGTCATAGTGGACTATCAGTGATACAAGCGACCACTTGGGAATGGATGAAGGGAGCATGGCAACGGTGACTGCAGCACCCGTGTACCACTTAAAACCCGAGATGACTGCTACATCATGCATGCTAGCTAATGTTAGCAGCCCAGCAGTTCGACATGTCACTCTCCGGTATTGCCTATTACCAACTGGTGGCCAGGCTCCTCTTTGTTACCAGGCCCAACTTGAATGGAAGCCTGAATATCTAGATATCTACAGGAGTGCCAATAGGATGCGATGAATGCGTTTTCTTATGTAGATACAGGAAGGACTGGCAGGCAAGCCTGCTAGTCCGCTACCAAAAAATGTACTGTCGATGAGCCCCTAAGGACCCAACGCAGACCGGTATCCCCGCTACCCCCGACACCCAAGAAAGGTGGAAGGTAGTGCCAGGCGAGGCCACCGGCCTGGGCACTGGGTAAGCTTGACCGCCCAGGCCCCAGTAAGGTAAGTAAGGATCTACTGCGGCTGGCAGGAACACCCCTATTTTATCAACTCAGTGGGAGTAGAGACCTCTCATTACGATTATTGTGGGATACATGGCTCTACCATGGTACATGAAAACAGTGTTCAACCCCATTTTCAGGAGACATGTTACACTCAAGGCGGCCCACATTACCGTTGAGGTTTTGAGAGGGAGCGTTAATGGTCCCCTCCCATGAGTACTACTCTAGTCTTCCCTAGCGTAGCCTAGTCACTTGGGACCTACTCGTTTGAGAACTACCCGTACGCTCCCAGCAGGCAACATCCCTACGTGTTCCAAATAAGGCTCGGCTGCCACGTGCATAGTTCAGTTCATACATTGGCACTCGTACCGGCGGCATCGAGCTCTCTTAATCATAATGTAGTTGTTGCGCCTTGAGAATAACCCCCATACTGATTAAACTTCTGGCCAAGCTTAGCGTGCTCCTGCGTCTAACTAAAATTTGTGAACTGATCGCCTGTCCTATTCGTCTAGCTGAGTGGCTTGAAGGGCTCTTCACTGCCATTCCGGACACCTCGGGGCTTTTTTAAGAACTGAAGAACATCGGGAACCAAACCAGTAGTCCCAATGGCCGCTCCAGGTTGCGTTGCCGGTTATATTCATGGCGAAATGATTGGTACCGAGTCTGGCGAGGTCCACTAAGGAACAACCTAAAAACATCTCTCGCTGGTAATGGGCGAGGTTTAGGCTTGCAGCCTAATTGACAGGACTAAGTATCCCCGTATACTTGCACAGGTGGGAACGCGTGTCGCCGGGAAAACTTTGCCCAATGCAAGTCAGGAATAGGGAAATTCTGAACCAGGTGCCAGTGGAATCTCGGGCCCCCGCGCTGTAAGGCTCACCAACGCTGCTTGACTGGTGTCGATTCGGGGGGGGTGGCTTCGGGTGAGTCAAGATTGGTATGGCGAAGGGCTAGCCACTTGCTTTTGCGGTGCGCCATTTCGCAAAGAAACCTATTTTGCAATACAGGCCGGTATGGATCCATTCTAGCCTCTGGCGCTGAGAGTCAGGTTATGAAATGAAAGCCCTAATATTGCACTTGGAGAGCCAGAGACCGAATGATAGACTTTGACATCCTGGAGAGATGAATAGAAAACTTATCATTATAACAATGGTCCAATCCTGGACGAACTTAGTTTTAGTTGGTGTGCCGGATCCTGTATTGCAAGGTTTGATCATTTCAACGAAAACCCCTAAGTTACTATCCCCATTTTCCAGAAGGAACTGGGAACGGCTTGCGAAAGAGAAACTGCCCTGAGCCGACCCGTCAGTAGTTATTAGCACCTCGGTGTGGTGACATTCACCTTTTTTTTTGTAACGAGATCAGTTTCTAGTGTGGTTGTGGTGCCTATAGACCCCACTAGGGCTAACGCATGCCCCCACCGCCCAAAGTAGCTCCGAAATTAAAAGGTCTCCTTGCAGCCGGGATGCCCCTACTATTGGAGTCTTCCATGCAGAACCCCACGAATTCACGCTACTAGCGCAGGAACTTACGAAACCACTGCCTTCCAGAGCCACCTCCAAAGCTGTGAACGCCCACAGTCCAAAATCTCTATATGAACCACCGAGTCCATCTCGACAAACTCAGCCACCATTTTGGCATCTACTTTTTCGTATTACTTGGCGGTGCGAAGCACTCGCTATCTCCGAGTTACATTTTGCTCTCCTTACCAAAAAACCACTCTGCTACGCCTTCTCCCCGATGACTTCTACACCCTCTTTACTGGCACTGCAGAGGCTTTCTTACCGGAAGCCTGTGTGTAACTGTTACCAACTTATCATCACACAATATCCTGCGTCAGTTTCCTCGTTAGTACTCGGGGGAATTTAGGAGCCAATTTGCTTCACATAACGAAACCCAGGCGATAGATGGTGGCTGAAACAGATGACTGACATAGGTTAGACACGGTAGAGTCACTGGATATTGACTTTAGGCATTCCATTTTAAGCACCGAGTGTTGAAGCCGGTCTTCCACAGCTGAGGTACGTGGACGAGTTGGTCGTCGAATCGAATAGAGGAGAGAGGGCCAATGACCGCTGGGAAGACCGTAGCAGAGGCGTTCATTGTGGCTTGCACATATAAAGGAAAAACGGCGATTGCAAGCCATACTGTGGAGCATACCAGTTGTAGGAAATAATCGGCTTGACAGGTGAGATTGGAAGTGACGCTCCGCCGCTTGGATTGTAAGGAAAGGAGGGCAGTAAATAATGGGCTTTATTGGAGGTTTTCAGGGATATGATTTCTTCCGCCGGAAATTCTTCATAGAGTAGCATTATCGGTGGTTCATTCGGTAGACTAGATGTCCTGATACTCTGTCCGGCCAGTGTATTTAAAGCAACGGTTTCCCTTCTACGTGTCGATAAGCAGTTGACATTAAGAATACGAGCCATTATACATTAATCAATAATAAGAATGTTAATTTATCATATACTAGGTATTATGAGAAGTATTCGAGTGCCACGAAAAGTTTAGTAGGATTTAGTTCAATTTTTATTAAGGCTTAGATGGTTGTCAACATAGGATCAATATTAAAATGCCTATCAGTTACGGTGTGTATACGCCCTGCAGCTTGAGATGGCACCGAATGACCTAGGGGTGGTAAACGAAAACCTCCTCGAGTAGCGGACAGCGGTCAGTGAGGGCGGTGCGGACCAAAAGGTCCCTTCTAACCCCATGCCCCAGAGTCAGTGTGGTTAGCTGACTCTTACGAGGGAAGAGGTTAAATAAAGTATTAAAGTTTAGGGTGGGTACCTCATGGCCATCCTGGGCTTCCAGAATAACGGTCTTGGTCATCTTTAACAGATTGGCCAGTGGGAAATGCCCCGCACATCTGTTATATTCTGCATCACACACCATTCTTACAGTATTCACGCTAGGCAAGTAATGCGCAAATTTGTAAAGCATGGTGTAGTTGGTGCTGGATATGGCCTTACCAATGATGATAGTAACATTAGTAATACTCCGCCCGTGTTTAGATATATACCTCATCACAGGTGTCAGATTAGTGCAGCAGTGGATAAGGATGCCCTGATCGCAGTTATCGGAGGTATGAGTCGATTGCATTGCGCTTATGGTTTTGTTTACAGACCTGTAGGGTAGATGGTATGGAATTGAGCCGAAATTTCGAGGTGATGACGCTGCGTAAGGAGCTATTAAGAGCTGAAGGAATGAACAAAAACAGGAAATGTGGCTATATGCAGGTGGAAGCCGTGGTTTAAGATAAAACTATGGATGCTACACTGCCTAAGGATAGAGTGCATGCACTTCTTTATATATGCGAAATGGCGGCAGTCCAACTACAAGGCAGATGATTAGGCCTTGGCCACTGGCCACCTCCATTGCATCTCCTATTGCACCGATGATTTAGGTAATGTAGATGGTAAAGCTAACAAAGAAAAAGTGGCTTGACTAGTACACTCCGTTTGGCCCTTGCCTTCATGTTCGACCGCTAAAGTAGCCATCATCTCTTTTTTAGGGCGAACTAGGGTGAGTATTCCTCTAAAGTATAGTAGCAACTTGACCTTCACGATATCGACCATTCTCCCCTGCAGTAATATTCCATGGGAACCTGATCTGAAGCCGTCTATTCGTTGCTCTTTGTTACTGCCTGGTTTGTTTACTCGTCCTTCACATTCAACCACGATACTAGCTGCTTGATCAGTGGCAGCTATGTTAACCAACTGGGTCAGGACTACCCAGTTGCTAATTCATCTAGCCCCAGGCACCCCGCCTGACCTACCATCCAATTGAACCATGTCCCATTTACTCACAGCAGTCATATCGACAACTATCACTAACCGGGGTTATCCTTGGTCTCCTCCGAATTGCAGGCCACGGATTATGCCAAGCCTTGAACTACAGTCCGGTCCTATGCAAGCCACCTACGGCGCGGCCAACTAGTGCGTTTCATCACTTGATCACATAGGCGACCTCTGTCCGAGGGGCTGGTTATCCCGTCTATATCACATCATACCCAACTCGTATTCACTGTGATATGAGACTTGTGACCTGTCTTTTTTATTTACCCTTTCGCAGACCACCAATGACTCTATGATTCTGTCTAGCTATTGCATTTTCGGGCGGAGGTGAGTGGAGCCCAATATACACCCACCACCCGATGACCAATACTAACGATCCATCTCCCTGCAGCCCCTCCCAGCAGACACTTTGCACCTGTAGGAGCTGATGTATCACCGACCGCCCGGCTGCATTACCTCCCACGCAGCCATTAGAGATTGTATACTTTACCCAGCTCATGTAGCAACTGGCCGGCGACTCTATTAACTCGGACCCCAGCTCTCCTCCATGACTCCTCCTTTGTCTGCTACCTACATTACGTACTACTTGGCATTTATGGCGTTCCCACCTCTCTCAACGCCATTCACACTCCTCGCACCCTTTCACTTTTCACCTTTCTCCTTATCATTCATACCAACCCTACAACTTACACCCAACCTTACTTGTCGTCTATTTCTCCATCCCCTTGCACCTTTAGTATGGCCCATTACGACCCCCGCGCCTGCTAGTCCCCATCTTCAGCATCCCTCCGATAATTTGAATAACTTGTCAATAAAGTAAGAAGAGGTGATACCTACAAACCTACCACCTAACCACAAAACCACGCGAGGTCCACCCACTAGGCGACACGAGCTGCAAATCCCCTGCCACCGTCCGCCCAGGGTCACCAGCTGACCATATTAACCAAAGTCCTGCCGCCTCCCCTCCTGTTCCTTCCTAGCCTTGCTAACTACTTCCTATATTGCTGGTATTCACAGCATTCCTGCCCACTTCCTACCCGCCTATCGCACTATCCACACCTTGATCCATTTTACTAGTCCATGATCGTTTACACCATCCCCACACCTTGCGCTTAAGATTGCTATAGTTAATCGCTCTAGGTCGCGCACGGCCCCTTGCTCATATGTTATCGTTTGATTCCTTGCACTTCAGTAAAACCTACTCCGACCCCTCGCTCGCTAGCAGCTAGTAACAGCGCTGCAAGAGGCTAGGCAAGCAGACTCTCTTTCAAGCCGCAATGGACCCAATATCTTTATCTGCCGAACCAGGGTGCCTCTTATGAGCCTGCTAGTTCGATGAAATGGTAAAAAAGTTGGGGTGCCTACGTATTACCGTGGTAGACACCTTGTGATGGTCCCTACTTTCACGGCCAATGTACTACGCTTCATAGACTCATGCTGAATTTTCCCAATCAACGCAACTCACCAATTAACACCAAAGTAGAGCTTTTCCATAGAGATCGCTTAGGCACGCACCTGCTTCTATTAGGTTTTCTTCTCTCTAGCACAGTGTCCGTTTAGGCTGGCCACGTCTGGAGAAATTTCAAGTTGATTGGTAACTCCTTCAACTTGATAGCGCTGACCTTGCTTCCAAAAAGCCACAGATAATCTGATTTTCTGCCCCCCCCGGCATGAAACCGATCGCCTCGGACTAAGCGACATCCAGAGAATGTCCGGTTACCTACTGATGGGAAGCCACCGCATACTTCTCTAATTGGTTGAAAAGAAGTTAGAAACGCAACCGGTTCGTTGACTAAGAGCGAATTAAGTCATAGCATGCCCTAGATGTTTAACTTTCTACGATTCTAGCAGTCTGCGTCAGGGTAGGCCTTTAAATTAAGCTCTAAGTCAGCTAACAATTTCATGACCCTTTCCCATCTTTGGCTGTTGGGTTTCGATCTTAATGGAGGGCTGAAAGGGGAGGAAGAAGCGTAGATAAATTACTGCCTTTGGTTCGTGTATGACTCGCACACCACAGTAATTTAGGGCAAACGAGATTACTCACCGTTGCAACCACTCTACCTACGCACTGCACATACATCACCTGGCGTGCCTATCCTCAAACTAGTTATCATGAGCATCCACTTGCGCTTCCGGTCCATCCAACCATCACCAACGTCGCAATTCACCTCATACCCCCGGCGAGCACCTCTGAAAGTCCGATCTGTATTGACACCGACCATGACGAGTGCCCAGCCCCAGCTGTTCGACGGCGTGACCTACCGCAATACACTCATTCGCCAGTACCGATCCCAACGTTGCCATTCGACCCTTGGAGCGCAGCAGTCTACGAGCCAAGCGACAGGCAATAAATTGGCCGCGGGCTTACCCCCCGTGTTTACCACGTTGGCCTCTGGCAACGGGGAAGTGCCTACACTCCGTGTGGTGAACGACCAACCCTGGCTAACGCATCTGTCCTGCATCACGCCGGTTAGCGAGGCCCATTTTCTACACGTTATGGTAAGACTCGCCCGTATTGTTACCACCGCCTAACTATTACTGATTTTTCTCGACGGTAACTTTTGGTTGACGACTTCGCACCCTAACGTTGCCTTTCGCTGAAACATGTAACCCTCCTCACCACCACATATCCTGTAGAACCGCTGGATCGCCGAACCCCACCTTATCATTCCGCCGGTCGAGCAGGCTGTGATTGTGCAGCAGGATGGCTACCCCGTAGACGACGAGCAGGTGCTGCATAGGGCCAGTACAGTTCAGCTGCCCGTCCAGCACGCGCGCGTCGTCCGCAAACTCTTGCCCAAACGGGCCGCTAAGGATGCAGTCGTAACTGAGACGGTCGAAGTCTTGCAATTCGGTAACGAAGGTAGGTCTCGGACGAAAATGATTCTAACCGTCTTGGAACACCGTCAAATCGGCTTAGTTTTGTGGCCCACTTGAGCCGAACTATCATTGAACCCCTTCTTTTTGTTATGGTCTCGATGGTCTTTTTTGCGCGTCATTCGGTCGACTTATCGCTGCCAGAGTGGCGCGTACACTTCACCCCGGATCTTGCAACCTTCGATGACGACCTGGCCAAGTTGCCATTCTATTATCCCAAGGTAGGTTAGAATCTGACTCGACGGATTACTATTTTCTATTTTATAGTAGACCTTTGAGCTATTTAGGGGCTGTGTACTGATCACTTAGCCCTTACTGCCTAATATTCCTCTGGGGATCGGCGCCTTTTTTACCCTTCCACGCGACTGGAATCCCCACCCAGTTTGCCTCCTACGCCTATGTTTACAGGCAACTCACAGCCGAGCAGAAGGAGGCCGCACAGTCCGAGTTTGAATCGGAGGAATCGGAAGAAATGTAAGTAATTTAATCGGCGGCTCTACTGCTGGTCAACAACGATGGTTAGCGCTGACCGACTTGGTCAAACCTGGTATTTTTTCACCGGCCCCTCCAGCGAATCAGCCTACCCTGACATATCTATTTCACGGACCCCATTACCTTTGGACCGGGCGCAAAATTACCCGACACTATAGACCGCCGCCCCAGGGTCGCCTCAGCGTCGAATTTCAGCTTCTCCGGCCAGATGTCGGCCTTTTTACTCTGACCGCCAAGGAACGCAGCTCGTGGCCTTCCATCTTGACCAAGCTAGCCAAATGGTGCATCTCTGAATTAACGGGGTACCAAAAGACCACCCGCTACGATATATTGGTCGATCACGACCGTTACCGCACCATCCGTGCGGCCCTTAAAGCGCGCTACGCCGCTCCGTGGATCGCCCAGTGGCCCGAAAAGACCGATGCCAGCAAATTTATACCGGAAGATATCAGCATTGCCGCGTGGCTGCTGGGGATTTGGCAAGCCGAGCCTACCACGAACCCCTTCCGGTAAGTTCCCCGGTGGGCCGAACTCTAGCTATGCAGGGTACTATCCAAGTTACTTCGGCTACCCAAGTACGATTAGGATGACTGGTTCACTGACACAGCACCCACTGGCTCGACCTCTTACCCTGACCATAATCTTTCACACCTATGCCACCAGCCACAAGTACGTTGACTTTGGCTGCGGAAACGGCTTCCTGGTTCACCTACTGGCCTGCGAGGGTATCGCCGGGTACGGTATCGACCAGAGCGAGCGCAAAGTGTGGGGCTACTACGTCACCGCAGACGCAATCGATTCCCCCGTTCGGTATACCACGGACCTCCGGGCCGAGACCCTAGTACCAGTCGACGCCCGTTACCCGGATGTGGAGTGGTTCATCGGTAATCACGCGGATGAGCTCATCCCCTGGATTCCCATCATGGCCGCACGGTCCCGCTATGACGCCAAAATCGTCCTCATCCCGTGCTGCCCATTTGAACTCTCCGGTGCCAAGTTCGTGGCCCCAAAACGCCGAGGGGAGGGCGGAGACAGCGGAGCGGGTGGTACCATGGCTGTCGCTAACCCCGGGGTGACCAGGTTCCAAGCCTACGTGGAATACATCAAGGAGATCATGGCGGTGTGCGGGTTTGAAGTCGAACACGAGACACTTCGTATTCCGTCCACTAAAGACATCGCCCTAGTGGGCCGTCGCCGGACCTTTGCGAGAGGTAAGCGGGATGGAAGCATAGGCACACTATTTGAGTCATCTACGAGTGGCATATATGTATGGTTTATTTTGATAATCAAGGGATTGGGCAGGGAAGGTCACTAACATGAGAATTGCACCTAATCTATCTACCTTCGTTGTCGAACACATCCTATTCCCTTCGTCCATTCCAGATGATCACGAGGCCCAGCAGAAGGTGCTCCAAGCCATCGATCAGCTCGTCAAGGATGCTGGGCGATTCGTGCCTCGTACGTCAGACCGCGAAAAGGCGCGGATACGGACGGCCAAATTACAAGCTAAAGAGGCGTCCAGGGTACACTCCATGGAATCGGGCCGCTGTTCGCCAAACGGCAACTGCTCTATAAACTTATGAGTTCCGCCGGGCAGATTGCCGTATCTTTAGAGATTGGTTATTACCCGCACTGTCGACATACCAGCTACTTGTCTAGGTAATGATAATAAAAGTAATCAAAGACTTGTGGTTAACCGGACCTGCACACGGCCTAGCTGAAAGCAGTTCCACGGTTACTTCTTCCAGAGCGGCGCGAAAGCGAGTATTTAATGTGTACAGTATCGGCCCACAGAGGTGGCAACTGCGCTAGTGCGCCCATCCTCAATTCACCCGGTCAGGCAGTCAATGTACCTACGCACAGAAAGATGCGCCCTAACTCAGAAAGGTGCCCTCTTCAACCATTGCATTGCGTTTTCCCTCCTTCCCAAATTGCCTCTCATTTACTTGAATTCGGTCGGCCAGCGCCATCATAGTCATCAGCCTTCCACCCCTTATGTCAAAACCCCGCGCTGACACGGCCTCCTCATTTCTGGAGAGCCTCCCGGCTCTCTTCCGCGAACGCACGCGTACGGCCTCCCCAGGAGAATCCTCGACCTCCCCCTCCCACTGGTTACTATCGTCGCTTCGTTCACGCACAGCTTCAGTTGATGAAATTGGCACGAATACCCATCACCACCCATCCGCCAGTGGTCATGCGTCACCATCGACCGTCTTCCTTACGCAACCCCGCGAGCGGGCCGCCCGTACCGTCAGCGGGAGTAGCGGGCCGGCGTATTGGGACGCACTGTTGAGTGCTGCCCAGCGGAATGGGATTTCCGCGTTAACGGAGGAGGGGGAGGACGACGACAACCATGGCGGCAGGGGTGACGGGGCAGGGTACTACGGGACTGGCGACAGACACCGCAGACGGCTGGGTGTGGACGGACTGGAAGGGGGTGGTGGCGGCGAAGGGGATCCCGTTGACCCGCAGGCTCGACTCGACTGGGCAGCGGCAGAGACGGCCGGCAAAATCGGGCAGGTCGTTCGCGGGGAATTTCTAGGTAAGCTGAATTGGGATTCCGTGTTTTTTTTATGGGGGGGCTCGAGTAGGTACCCGGGAGGGGAGTTGCCGACTCTCGGTTTGGCCTAGAGTCAACGCGGCTAACAAATTGATAACTATTGCACCCGCTCCCCGCACATGTAACCGGGCTGACAGTGGCCGCTGAGGACCTACGGCTCATCGAAGAAATTAACGTGACCACCCGTGAAAAATACGATTCCCTGGCCTCCACCGTCCAAGACTTGCTCGTATCGGCAGCCAAGGCCCAGCAGACCTGTACGTTTGACCTCTCTACGCCTCCCAGCCTCCCGCTACTTATTTATTTATTTTTGCTTTGCTTCTGATGGGAAGTCAGTTACCGCGTGAGCTGCGTGGGGCCCGCAAGCGCCGCCCGTCGGTTCCGTTTCGCAACGTATCCTGGCGGTAAACTGCCCTGTTACTTGCCACCCAATCTCCTGCGTATTCCACGTACTGCATGTCCACTAACCCCCCGCATCACCTCCGCCCTCTTCTTTCCGCCCTTCATAATATCCGGCATGCCGCCTTTCGGACAGATTCCGAAATGGATACTTATATCGACCAGGCAGAATTGGTCACGCAGCAAATAGCTGAACTCGAGGAAATGGCCCAGCAGTTAGACGCCTTTTCGCGGCAGCTCGGTAGGTGACATCCTGTAGCAACCGACAGCGTCTCGATCCGGCGAACCACATGCGCACACGTCCCTGTGCCAGATTACTGTGGACCGAGTTGAGGAGGCGCCCTTCCTCCTCTCACTCTCTTTGTCCCACTTAGTCATGCACCCTATCGGCCATGCTGATAAATACCTGTGTCGTTTTGCTTTGTCATGCTACCCACTTCAGACCTTAAGTTTCAGCGACTCATGTAGGTTGTCGGTCGAACTCCCTTTTTCAGGTGACACCCGCCTCCCTGCAGCCCATCCAAGTTGCCAGAATCATTTATGCCCGACCATGTCACTCTCCCCATGTGTACTATTGGTACGCCCTCTTCCGACCGAAATTTGTCCGTTTCGTTGTACCTTCATCAACCTGTATTACTATAAATATATCTCTGAGTCGTGATCTTGAATGGCTAAAAGAAGTATTAATGGATTTAATGTACAGTAATAGTGACCAGGAAAAGGGTAAAACTTTGCAGGATTATGGCTGTAAGAAAGTCATCAATGGTAAAGGAGACGTGACGGATAGTGTAAAGTTCTGACGACGGCGTAGCAAAAAAGTGAAGGTGGCCAAACTGGATTGGCACTAGTCCCCATAGCCGAGTTCCTCCAAGACAAACTGGTTAAACTGACCAGGATTCTCCAGCATGGCAGTGTGGTTTGCGCCGGAAAAGTATACCACGCGGGAGTCTCCGGGAAGACCGCGGACCATGGCCTCGGCACCGCCCATATTGATCCAGTCATGCTCGCCAAACATAACCACGCAGGGTACCGTGAGGGTCTGTGGGTTAACGCGGTGACGTAGCGGACGGCGCGCAAAGGCGTACGGGGTGAGCAGGGCCGTGTAGGCATACTCGCCCGAGCCAGGGAGAGCGGCCAGGTGAAACACGTAGTCGTTGAGCCGGGCGACCTCGTCCGGGTCAAGGGACTTGGGACCGTCCGAGCAGAACCGGCGAATTAAGGTGTGGCCAAGTGGGCCCAAGGCCCTTACGAACCACTGCGGGGAGAGGCATCGTGTCCAGATTTGCGCAAAAACGTGGCCCAGTAGCCGTGGGTGGCGAATAAAATTCTCCGGAGAGCCTGGTAGGTGGAACTGGTCATCCTGGCCGGCTATTGGGACCACTTCATAGATGGAGTCCGGGTCGTCATCCAAATCTCCATCAGGGGTGGTCATTATGGTGGTCGGCCCGGGGACTGAATTCAGACAACCAGGAAAGGCCGAGCCGGGAGCGTTGCCCTTGGTGTCGGTGACTACAGGGGCCACACTGGGTTGTGACGGGACTTGGACTGTCCCCCGTTGCTCCCCGGTATTAACTGGGGCGGTTGGGACTGATGGTGAATTTGCTTGTCTCCGGTCACGGGCAGGCTTCCACAGGGTGGGAGGAATGCGGCGTCGGTACTTTGCAGAGGGCAGGATAACATCCAGATCACCGTGGGTAACGCGGTTGGCCCATTCGCGGTAACCCGGGGGCGGCTCGGCAATACCCATGGGGCTGAGGAGGAGCAGTTTCTCTACGCGGGTTGGGTATTTCATGGCGTAGACGGCGCACATATACCCACCGAAGCTGTGGCCGATGAGAAAGAGCTGAGGGATGCCCATAGCCTGACGCCAACGCTCCAGTGCGTCTACAAAGAAATCCTCGGCCCGACCGGTCATGGAACTCTCCTCGTCGACGACCACTGTGGAATCGATGGCCGTGGCAGCTGGAGTTGAGAAATCACTTGGTTTATCCAATCCAGAAGTGTCCCTATAGGGAGGGGGCGATGAGGTGAACCACGGTAAATCCGTCGGCCGACTGCTCAGGCCCATCCCGAGCCAGTCCAGTCCATACACGATACGTCCGCCGGGAGCGGCCAGGGCTTCGTAATTGCGGTAGTAGTGGCCCAGGCCACCGCCGAATCCGTGCATCATGACAATTGGGGCGGTCTCGCTGGGGTGTACAGGTAGCGAGTCGGTGGAAGACAGGGAGATGGTGGGTGACGACGGGGGGCAAGCCGCGAACCCGTCACTATTACCCTCGGCTAAGTCACTGGTACTGGCGTGGACGGTATGTTCGCGATGTATCATAAAGGTTCGCATAAACTGGCTCTGGCCGATGGCTACATCGCCGACCCGGGCCACTAACTCGCCCTCGCCGGAGACTGCGGTAGCCTCGCATAGCTTGGCGTGATAGTCACGGCCGTCGGGGCTTAGCGTGCGTAGGTACTCCTCTAGGGGTTCGACCGGGCGGAAGGAAGGCAATAAAGATAGGTGCTTGCGTTCGACGGCCCGAGCCTTCTCTGGACTGGTGGGCCAATGGCTATTGAGTGAGGGGAGGTAGTCCTGAAGTGTACCCAGGTGTGGGACGCCGGTACTGAAAAAATTGACGCTACTTAGGCTGAACATGATTGGTTAACTGGCGCAACTGGCCTTGTGTGTGAGTTTAAAATGGGCCTCGAAAGATGAAGGCTGCAGCTTGAGGAGTAGGAGGCAGCGAAGATAGGTCGGTGGTATATGCCGAGGTTGAGGTGGGGGGTCAGAGAACTGACGTATTGTACGGAAGAAAATGTTCAAGGCTTACAGACTATATTCTATTTCGAGCCGTCGGGAGAGGGGAGATTCCCTGCATATTTATATGGGAAGGGCTCGGTAGCTCTCAGGGAAAGCTCCTCGTCAAGCGCCACGAGGGTACTCTTTTGGTGTAACTGTCTTACGTAAATATCAAGGAGGGTTATCAAGAATAGTCTGACGTCGTAGATGCCGCCTATCGGCCTCCATCCTCACGACTGGCAGGGTGGACCAGATAGTCTTCCGCGCCTTTATCCCGGCGGTTTGTAACGTCAATCCCTTTAAATTGGGCCAGTAGGTGCCTTCCTCCTTTTGATGCGTCCTGCAAGGGACCGGTCAGAGACGAAATGGGACGCTGTATTTCCCACTTGGACATTGGCGAGTGAGAAGATCTCTTGCTAGTCGTTCCTCACCAGGGCCTAGTCAGGGCTCCATTGTTTACTACTTATGGCTAACAGTATTCACTGCTGAGAAAGCAGAGGCCATAGCAAGTGGGCCGTTGACATTGGTGGCGGGGCGGCCTTCCAGGCCGCCCGATAGATCGAAGACAACGTAGTTCTAGTTAAAATTTAGGCTGGATGCCTTGTGTCCGCCCAGCTGCCAATTTTCTTCTTTGCAACCGTCGTCTATGGAGCGACTTGACGTCATCCACTGCACCCACTGTCACTGCTGGCCAAGCCGTACCACCTCCACATTAACTCTATGTGATGGGGGAGGGAATGGGCCAGCTCCCGCCGCCCATGAATTCGTCAGCTGTGTCACCCCAGGGCTGCTTATCACCTCTTCCCGGTCCTCGCCGCCAGATCTCTCACCCACGCCAGTCTACTACCGGAGGTAAAGCTGAAGTTGACCTGCCATCCAGTTGCAGACAGACAGGAGAATAGAAGTGGTCTGACTGGTGCTGGACGTGAGCGGGACAGAATAAATACCACTTTCTATTGTCCTCTCTAGGCCCAATCCCTTACGCGGGGGTGTCGCGGTACAGTTAACGGGGGCGGCTGCTTCCTACTAACGATGAGGGGGGCGAGTAACGAAGGCCGCAGTCGTCATATCGTTGTTATCTGTGTAGCCCAAACCCTTCATGGATGCTGCCTTTCGGGCTACTTTGCCAAGTCTACATCCGTGGCCCAATGACGTATCAACCATATACGAATGGTGTAAGGGTGGCGTTGCGGAGGGCCGATGGTGACAGACAAGTGCTGCAGCTAAAACGAATTTCGTTCGGCTGGGACGGCTCTATCCGTTCCATAGCAGGGGGTGTCACCAGCTTCCCTACCACGGGCCGCCCACGAGTGTCTGATCCATTTTCACATGCCAACCGTGCCCTCCACAAAGCGCCCATGCAGCCCCGTGGTGGGAATACTAGCCCAACTATGCAGAGGATAACATTGCACATTTCTCCAAACCGGGAAGGACCACAGCTAGAACTGCAGCCTGTCCGCTTCTGACGGGCCTTCTGGCCACAGCCATCAGAGCGGTAACGGGAAGACCTGATCCTTACCGATAGCGCACTCGACAGGGGAATGCGTCCGTAGACACCCTATGCAAGTCACTGCGTTCCCTTCTAGCCATGGCGCGTCCTTCGACCCAATTTATTGTAAAATAGAGGATGACCAGGTGACCTTCAGTATCCATGCACTCTCCTGAACTACCATCGAGTGGGTAAGGCAATCGCAGATGGTATATTGAACCTTCTAAAGCATACCACCGAGAATCTGAGGTCAAGACTAAGAAAGCAACATACAACGTATGATCTGCAGGGAGCACATCGACGAGCAGATTGTGGATCTCTTGGTTTCCGCTTAAATCTAGGACGGCAGCACCCGTCAGCTCATGAACTCGAGTGATAGGAGTTTGAAATCCAGGCGGAGAGTTGAAGTATAGGTGGAGCAAAAAAATAGTGAGTGGGTAGAACAGGGCTAGAGAAAGAGAGCGAGAGAGAGGAAGGGGAGATTTCGTGCTCGAGCGCAGTCTGCTTAGGCTATGTCGTTAGCACCTCAATTGTGGGGGGGGGGAGTCTCGCCTATATGTACGCCTACGCCAATTATGAACGCAGTACTGGCTTGTGCCCATGTTCCGGAAGCTGCGGGCTGTGGAATACTTCGACGGCTAAGTGCCCGCTGTAAGCAGTTCTTACTTAATAGAGAGCAGCCTGCCCATAAGGACCACTCAGTATCATTTTGTTGCATGACACCTCTGACCAGACTGCCCCCGGGTCGACATGGCATCCACGGCAGCGAATGGCCTGGTATGGGGGACTTGTTCTAGAGTTATTTGATAAGGCCAACTAATTGATAAAGTATTCTTTAGTCATAACTGGGATGCGATGCATGTTGAGAATGAGGAAGCTAAAAAGTAGAAAACTAATGAAGCCCTTTGTAGGTACGGAAGATGGAGGTGTAATACCACCGCCCCTACGGGAATGCGGGAGGGTTAATGAGACGAGTGGAATTGTATTCGATACGACTGGTGTGTCTCGATTGAGAAGCGCCATACGGTAGCCTTGTTTGGCTCTTATTAGTTCTTTTTACCGCTTACGGCGCCGCCGATGACCTTCCCTACTTTGTAAGCCTCTTTTGCGACTGACAGGCCGACCCGGATTGACGTAAGCCAACGGCGCTCCAAGTGGACCTCTTCAGACGCGATGGGCCGGGCCGTCACGGCTGAGGTCAGCACGACGAGGATAGCAATGGAACGCAGATTCATGGTGAGCGGGTATGAGTGGCACTAATAAAATGCTAGTGGTTGTGCACCTAGGTGCAAATGAGATGAAAAAAAGGTGCGGTAAATAGAGGCTGGTCCGAGCGGACGAACAAAGTATACTGTGGAGCGGAGAATGGGTGCAAAATGTATGGTTGTTTGGGCTCTTTGACCTTAGGTGAACCGCCCCTAGTTATACACGAAAATTGACTGTGACGGGGTTACGGAGTAGAGCGAAGGGTCAAAGCAGAGGCATGCAACGAGGGGGAGGGACAAGGCGAAATGATTTTCTAGGATGATAATCCACCATCTCGGCCGTAATTAGCGCCGGTCTTTGCTCTGTAAAACCACCAATATTCTACGTGGCCCTGCATGTCGAGCGCTAGACAGTGAGCACTGGCCGCGTCCACGCCCCTCCATTCACTAATGTGACTAGCGTCGTGTGGTGAATATTGGCGAATGTTCTTCATTGTTGGGACTGGCAAGCCGCCTCTCGTCCTAGCGTCATCTCGCAACGGACTTACCGACGCTCCAGTATGTGCCACTGCAACGACATTATAGCTATGCGGAAAAAAGTGATCGTCGACCATTTTAGTAGGGCACATCAATCTGTCTCTTTTGATCGATTGTTATGAGCTGGAACTATGTATCCTTCTCTCCCATTGGCGTCTTCAGTGTTGTGTTGCCTTACAATGTCTATATGTATATTCAATTCTTACCGGAAAACATTGATTGTCACGGCCTGTCCCTCCTTAGGGGAATTGGCGAGAGCGATAGTTTGAGTCGGGAAATCCAACTAATACCAGAATATCAGACTTAGGAGACCATTAGCTAGCTGTAGTGCTCAAGTATTGTGTAGATGCCTGCTCCGCCCATCCTCGTCTGGGTAATGGCCCGTAGTACGCCTGGGGTGGTAGAAACGAGCGTAGCTTATCTTAAAACCGGAGAGCAGTGAGAATGAGGGAGGAATTGATGGCTGTTACTAAAGTCGGCGATATAAAAATTGCCTTAACCTTTGATTTCTGGCTGCTTTGTGTAGCTTTTCACCCACCACGGACACCGCCCGCCACTTCAGGAGCTACCGAGTGCCTCTCTGTCTTCTCCTCCTCCGTCATACGCTTGAATTTTGTCCCGTATCCGAGCACAGTGGGCATACCAAACGTTGGGTCATTTGTGGGTCACCTCTTAACCACCCCCTTGAGCGAGCGATTTTCATTGTGATGCCGCTATAGGGCACTGGTGGAGGTAGAGGGCGTAATGGCTTTATTGAGTTGCGACGGTGTAATTAGTAAACGAACGTTAGGGTGGGGGCTAGCGTAAGGTGAATACGAACTGTGAGAAGCGAGAGAGGTAAGGCGGGGGCGTAAGGAGTGTGATAGGTGTAGAAGAGGAGGGGAGAAGAGTACTACGAATACTAAGCGATATGAGAAGTAGGCTAACAGACGGAGAGCGGATCAGGGAAGAGGGCAGAGTCCTGCATTGATGTAAGGCGCAAGGCTAGGTGGTTCGAGGTTGGTTGGCTACCCACCGAAGGTTGCAGGGCGGACTCGGCAGTCGGTAGCTTGGAGAGTTCGCATATGGGCGTCATTTTCGTGGTTAAGTCCCGAACGGCCTAGCTTACAAGCTGCCAATTGGGCATTTCCCGTGAAGATTTTTTTTCCCGACTGGACTGCAGGATCTAAACCGCGTTGTTCTATTGTGAATAAAAATGGGAGCGGGTTCAACGGCCGAGTGGAGCCCAAGAGGCTTGAATGGGCAAACGAGGCGATCGTCTCTTAGCCGACGAAGCAAGATTAGACCAATGGGCAAACGCTTGACACCACTCTCTATTGTTAGACTAGTGGCTGCGAGCGATTCTGTACTCGCTGTGTACCGGACCAGGACCGTACACGAGTAACAGGGCGAAGTTTGGTGGATGAGATTCAAACCTCACTTATCTATCGCATTTTCACCTCCCTAATATCATGGACCTTTTTCCAGGTTAGAAAAATAAATCGCTTATAAAAATCACCGACATTCCTCGGTTTTCCGAGTGCTCACTGTGATTAAATCTTATTTGGAGGTACTTCATGATTTTCCTCTTACCCTATGCACCTGGCTTCGCTTCGTCACCGTCAAAATTCTGTATCAAGGCAATACTACACGCGGCTCGCTAGCTTCAGTTCATCACCCTCCTTCGCTCCCTTTTAAACTCCGCCTACACTTACTATGCGCCCTCAACTATATATCTCCCTCGGGTCATTGACTCTGATTACCTCATTCACCCAGGGAACGCCCACCGGGGACACCAATTTCAACCAGCCTATGCTGAACAATCTCCCGTCGTTTACGGATCCACTGCCTTCTGCGCAGGCTGATAGGATGAGCCCATCCCATATGGGGACCCGGAAGCGGGACAGAGTCGCCGCTAGGTGGCAGCGCTTGATGTCCTCCGTGTGCCACTCCCAACACCCGTCCGGAGACGCGGAGCGTGTCAACTGTCATAAAAACGCCTGGAAGTCCATCCGGCAAGTCGCTACCCAGTCGAGTATGAATATGCCGCCAGATACCGATGTATCCTATGCCGAAAAATACCAGCTCATTACCCCAGGCACGAATCCGGACTCTCCCCACGCTGGATTGACTAAAGCGCCACAGCCGAGCCCCATCGTGTCTCCCCTCGAACGGCTAGAATCTAGCTCTTTGGATGGCTCTGCATCGTTCACAACCGCGGTTACTTCACTGGACCGAGATACCGACAAGGACAGCCTATCAAGCGAATCGACCGAAAAATTGATTAGAGAACTGGAGGCGGTTAGTGCAACCCTGCCCCCACGGTCTGGGACTCGGTCAACCATTCTCCGGGGAGCCTTAGATAATGTGAAGTTCAGTCCCCCACGGCATGCGAGATATAATGGACCCTACCACCCAGAACCTCCGCACACTCCAGATAGCCCAAGCGCCCTCAGTCGGGACAATTCCTCATCCAACTTGCTGACGCGCTCGAGCGTGGTCAGCCAGGTCGGCACCGCCGATTCGAATATCAGCCCGGATACTAGCCAAGTCAGCACCATGAATGAACTTGGCGACCTTCAGGTGTACCTGGACGAAGCCCGCACTCTCACCGCCGTGGAGCTCGTTTCAGAACTGGCCAGCCTGCGCCAGTTGCTGGAAGACGATACCTCGAACGACATCACTCTCCGCCTTCGTGAATGGGCCCTGCGGTGGACCCTGCAGAGTTCCCTGCGCATACTTGACCCTAAGGTCAAGCTTTCCGAACCAGGCCAGAAGAGCGCAGATGGGTCGATAGTTCGGTTTGATAGAGCGTAATCAAATAGTTTCCTTTATACCGCTGAATGCATGCTCCTCTTTTTTTAACTTATTTTAAATTAGGCTTCGTTTTTACTTCTATGATATAGAAGTTTGCAGAGTCAACTATCGTAGCAGGTTTATTCGCAGCGCATAGCCATCATTACAATTATAAAGATTCGATACGGAAAGTTTACATTAAACCAATCTATCGCCTGTCATATGTGAGGCTGAAGTGCAGCGGGATTATTTACCCGGCTGTCAAAGTCCAGGCCATGTTTTCTTGGGTCATTTTAACGGGGTCAAAAGCGGAGGGACGAGCTAGACGGCAAGAACCAGACCAACTCTCTAGCCGAGGTCCGATCAGGGCTTCGCCTTGTACCACAAGGGCCTATTGGCCGTCAGCGGGAGCGGTAAAGGGGACGCCGGCGGCGGTGGTGTAACGAATAATAGGTCTCCAATTGACCGAGTATTACCTTTACATGGCAGCGGTAAAAGTTTAGCCGGTGGGGGCGAGGTATGCTAGGCAGAATGAGCCCGGATAACCGGAGAAGGCATAGTAGGTACCGTAGGGATAATTGTCCATCAAGGTATCGAACCGAATCGGCATGTAGTAAAATTTAGGCAAGGGGGAGGAGAAGGTTGGGGTCCATAGGGACTAGGCGATAGTGTCCAGTGCAAGCCACTTCTCGCTGAGCCGTGGTGCCTGATGTTATCATGGCTTCCGTGGAGGTCTAAGTGCCACTTCCGTTGTAACTGGGAGTCCAGGCTGTGAGCCCTTGCACCATTTCAGGCTGACCCCCTGGTCCTGAGGTGTATATTGCGGGACTAACAGGGTCCTGGCCACTTCTACGGTCAGGCGCCACTCACGCAGCCCTGTACAATATGGCGCCAGATTCAAGGACCAGTCTGACCTGACCTGGCTTCCTGAACCCCATCCCCCAGCCCACGTTCCTTGTGAAAAATTCTTCGCTTGCCGACACTGACCTGCCCCCATTGCGGTCCACTCGTTCTTCGTCAGGTTTAGTATCCTTGTCACGCACCATGGACTCACTACTGGCATGCTCGATCATTACCATGCGTAACCACCCTTGGTCCCTTCCGTAGTACAACCAGTACTGGACTAGAGCACAACCCCGCCACCTTCCCCACTTACCCGCAATACCATCACTCATACCACAGCCCTCCCTGGCCTGCCTCTTCGTGGCTTAACTGAGCTCCGAGGCGAGAAATCCTGATACAAATTATGTGCACTCGACGCCTATGGCTTAACCCCGTGAGCTACTGACAGCCGAACAGGATCGGGCGTGCCGGGCCTAACGTTCAAGTATCACGGCCCATCGTCACCCTACCATAGTGGGGCCATTGATACAGCCAGTTGATTCTACCGCGACCAACTGATTCGAGCCTTCCTGATGAGTTCCTATTAATGCTGTTACCTACCCTCCCGATTGTGTGGTCGAGGAATCACTCCGGCGCACCCTTCTCCCCGATGCCATAGGAATCCCGATGAAGGAAAAAAAATAACCATTGCGTGTGCTTATTGTTGGAAAGGCTGGCTCTCTGGGTTGGTATTCTTTACGCAAAAGGCTCTGGCCATCCTTGGTTTTCTGAGCCTGAAGCATTCTCGGATGTTTACACATTCGCACTATGTATGGTATGACTGACGTTTAATCCCTGCCCACCATACAGGCGGCCTATTCATCCTACCGGTTATACTTTGAGTCCTCGCCGTTGTATACCTAGGTGTGGACTCTGACTCGGCAGTAAACACGCCCGCAATCCCGCGGACCCCCCCATTGGGTGTATTATAATCATTACAATTGACCCTTGTCACTGCATCTTCGGAATTGGAATTTATACGCTGTACGTTGTTCCAACCAGGGAAGGCAAAGACTTGAAGATCAAGCCGGCAGCGTTCAAGGTATTCGTGAGTGGTGCCTATGGACTTAGGCCACCGTGGAAACGGTAGGCGAGGGTCGCGTACAGACTGTCGATGGACGTAAGCTGATGAAATTGGAACTGGTAGCTGGGATGATAGTATACGTTGGTAAACGCTTTATAATGCACGTGGTACTTAGATGGACGCAAAATTATGATCCAGTGGTTTATTCGGTGCAGTATTCATCATTGTGGGGAAAAACGATGGAATTTATACGGAAGACGGTCTGGTCAGAGACCAGGCGAGTGGATGAGATTCGGTAGAACCATCAGTCATCGGCTGGACTATCGAAAGGCGCGACTATACATGGCGTGAACTACTCCTACACTAGCATTAATCCGTTTGCCAAGCCTGTACCGCGTCTTTTACAAGGTCCGCTGTACGCTGGAGCAGAACGTCCTTGTGATTATCTAGCTCTCCGACAGTATAATTGTAGACAAACGTCTACTCAGCCCATCTCGTTAACGAACAGTGCACGGCGGTACATTGCTATATCATTCCTGCCATCATTCGACTAGTGTTCATCGCCCGTTAATCAATAAAACTGTGCCCATCCATACATGTATACGGCCCTCAAAGGATGTCGCCCTGCAAGGAGGTAGTAGGAAGGGAAGGCCATGAAATAACCATTGACCCCCCTTTTTTCCCTCTACCAGGACGAGCCTCTAAGTGTTACACACCAGAGCTATGAGCAACAATTGTACTCCCGATTGGGGTATTTTAGCGTAGTGGCTGACATCGTTCAGCTCTAAACCGGATGCGCACCGCTTAGCGAAGAGCTGCGACCACAAACCACCGAATGTGGCGGAGAGTACTATTTAGCTGCACCATAGGCGGGGCGTCTTCCAGATTTAGGGTCCAATGAACGGCTGGGGCGGAGGAGGCGATCCCCTAATAACGCAAAGGCAACACTACGACCACAATTACAAGTGTAAGAATCGGTCATGCTTGTTGTTGACAGGGTTCGTAACCTGCCCAACACGGGTCGCCATCGGTATCTAAATAGTTAAGTCGGACCGTAAGGCGGAGCTGGGGAAATGAGAGTCGATGTCATACCCGACAGCGGTTACACGGCGGACCAGCTCTGTCGCCACTGAAGTTGCCCATCGGGGTGAGGGCGGACTCGGTGGACAGCAGCACAGCAAACGTTCGTTGGGGGTCGCATAGCCGAACAAACGGCAGTATGCCGATTATGCGAAGGATAAGTACCTTGTTCCGTCCGCCTGCAAACGCCAATTACTTTGTTCCCTAACCTATTTTCTGCTCGTCACCCTGGGCTTTCCGTATTTCAACCGTTAACCGCACAGCATTGAACCCGAGGAATTACCACCCCGTTTCCTACCTCCCGACAATACTTCGTAGTTCTACAATACGCAATACCGCACTGCTTCCGTATGTCGACTCGATCACCTCTTGGTAACCCGCTGCAGCGCCTCTATTTTGTTTTTCTTTCATCTTCCGACCCCCTCCCCTTTTAAGCTGCCACGCCAACCATGCGTGTTTTCCTGCTTGCCACTGCTCTCCTTGTTGCCTTTAATCGGGTTCAAGCCACGGAATCTCTTATGACCCAGGGCCCGTTCCGACCTCTCTTGGTAACATCAGATCCGCCACCGTTGCCTCCTCGCTCGACCCATGTCAAGAATATCCTGGCGGAGGGCAGTTCCGGGACCAACCGGATGAACAAGGTGGCGGAAAAATTTCGACACTGGGAGAGTTCACTCTTTGGTGACCATGACGGTAGTGACAGCTCGGGTTCAAGGCTTCGATTCCGTGCTTCTTTAGCGTCGTTGAAACCGGTGTACCGCTCATCTGAATTGACGGGCGATGCGGCAATATACACGCAAAAGGTACTGTTTGGTTCGGCAAGTGACAACATGGATGACCAGATTGGCGAACCGCAGTTCAACATGGTCGAGGACCGGACGCCCCCTCCACCCACTCGCCCACTCCCCGCACCTCCGCTGACCTCTAAAAAATCCACCCTACCCAGCAGCGACTCGGAGAAGCCCGAGCTAACCCCGCGTCAGTATCAGCCAATCTCTTCTCTACCACCCCATCAGACTGCCGGGTCGGACGGGATCTTGGCAAGCCGGCAAAGTGACAAGGAAACCTGGAAACTCACACGTAACGGTGAGCAGAAACATGTGGCTGTGCCCGCTAAGTCTGGGCCCGGTACATCGGGCTCCTACCCCATCCCATTATTCGAACGCCTCAGCCATAGCAACCAGCCGGAGCCCCCGCATACCCCGGCCAGCCCGAGAGTCCTCCGCGGGACCAATCCCTCCATTGATTTGCCTAATCACATGGATGTGGTCAACCAGGTCGGACCCGTCGATGCTAATGCCGGCCGAGATTCCGATCGTGCAATCAATGCTGGACTTGGCGACCTTCAGGTGCACCTGAACGAAGCCCGCACTCTCACCGCCATGGAGCTCGTTTTAGAACTGGCCACCCTGCGCCAGTTGCTGACCCAAGATACCCCGCAGGACAGAACTTACCGTGCCCGCGAATGGGCCCTGCGGTGGACCCTGCAGAATTCTCTACGCGTACTTGACCCTATGGTCACGATTTCCGAACCGGACCAGAAGAATGTGGATGGACCAGGCATTCATTCTAGTCAAGTTTAGCTCGTCGGGGTGTTTGCTTGTGGTATCGAGTCCCTCCCGGTTAATTCAAGGGATTGGCCATTATGTCATTGCTGCTCAGCTTTGAGGGCCCTTATAAACGCAGCTTACATGTCCGTCGATGCCATTTGAGATACCTACACTTCAGTTCTGGGAGTGTGCACCCCAGCTTTTATTATTGTTTTACTTATATACATCCCACACCAATATACGCCTAGCGGCAGGCCGGGCTTTACCGACCTCCTAATCTTCTTTACCCCTGGCGAAGGTCAAAAGCCAGAAAAAAGTCACCAGGTGAGTATAGCAAGAAGGCGGAGGTCCCTGACTAACTATTGACCAATTGGGAAAGGAGTGAGTGAAGGTCGGTTTCCAGCCGATTAGGGAAAGGAGTGATGGGGCGAGGCGATTGCCAGGGACCGAGTTCGATTATACGGCAGCGGAGACAAACCAACGCACCCGGCGCTGACGGTCTGGTGACCGAGGGCTGTTAAAAGAACCACCGTGCATCTAATCATTGGCTGGGACCCGTTCCGCACAAAGCACAACCAGCGCGTCCCGCCGGTAGGGGAAGGTCTGTCTGCCGTATCCTACAGTTGACGGGACTGCGAAGGTGGACGGTGGAGAACACCCACCCACTCGCAGGAGTGCAACTTCTGCCCGTTGGTTTGTTGAGCTAGGATAGGAGGGGATGGAGACGCCGGGCGCCGTGCTGGTCTCTTTGTCGCCTCTTTTCCACTGTACGTAGCTTTGTTTCGCTACCACCTCCCTTTGCTTCCTCCGCGCTGCGTTAGTGGTGCCCAGAATCTTATATATACCGAGTCGCACACGGCCCTAGTGATGTGCCAGTCCACTGCCCTTCCTTGCCGCTCACTCGAATTATCGTCTCCGACCACCCTGTCTAGTTGCAATACTACACCCACTTCACGCCGACTGGCCTTCAACCCTGCCGCCCCACGACACACTCGTCCACGTCTCGCTTCAATACAATCGCGACCTGTACCATGCGTACCAGCATTGTCGTCTCCGTGGTGCTCGTTGTCTATGAAGCGTTCCTCGCGCCTGCATCGGCAGGTCTGTTAGGCCACAATGAACCTTCGGGCGCACCTACCGCTAATACAGAGCCCTCGACGGGCGTACGCAGCTGGATTAAGGCACGTATACCATACACCAGCGCTTACCAGCAGCGCAAGCAACAAGTGACCGACCTGTCGAGCAAGTCCCGGATTAGCAAATCCCCCGATCTCATTGAGTCCCTTACTCACGCCGACTCAGGTGTTATGGCTAAAATAAAGCCTGAACAAGCCACCCGATTCCGAGAAAGACTGCAGGAAATCATCAACAGTCGAGCCCCTGAGGATCGAAAAGAGGCCCAATATGCCCTAGCTCGTCTCAACGAAGAAATGGCGGGGAGACAATCGCCACAGAACCAAGTTCAGCACCCCCAGTCCCCGTCAACTGACACCTCTGTTGCTAATACTGCTACCCTGCAGCAATGCCGGGCTGAATCACCCAACTCCGCTTCCCTCCTCACTGTTTTACTTAACGACATACCGGCACTCGCGGATTATCTCGTCAACGATCACTATCTTCCCGAACTGACGCTTTCTGAATGCCAAAGTGTCCGCCAACGGCTTGCGCAGGGAAGTCCGTTTCTTCAAAATGACAAGCTCGGAAAGGCGTTAACAAAACTCGACGAGCTCATAAAGACCTAGTCTGCTGACTTGACGTCGAATAGTCAGTCGGATTAGATCTCTACCATCGCCCCCCTCCACCTCGACAGCCGGGGTGCCCGCCGTTTGAGATCATGGCTAGGCGGTTCAAGGTTTTGTTAATCGCCGACTTGTATTGCAGTCCTTGAAGCCTTGGTATGGACCGCTCCGGGTTCTTAAAGCCCAGGTGCATTTGGGGGTGTTGATGACGGCTGGATGGCGTCGCCGATGGTAAAGTGTCAGTGCCTATTTGTGCCCAGCGGCTCCAAACTTGGAATTTAGGCGCGGGCGGTAATGATGAGCATTCCAGCTGCAGTTCGATTATGTCGTATCGCTTCGTGGTCACCATTTAACTCCCAACGCTTACTCGAATCAACCAGATGACGCGACCTGTTAAGGCACCAGCGAGTAATAATGAGTTTTATTTAGTAAATCATGCGCCTTTATTAATATAGGTATATCGCCCCGTTCCCAGTGACCCGCCGTTACAATTTATAGAGCGGATAGGCTTACACTGGGCGGTTCAGGCATGGAGATGGCATCAGCGGGTTAGATCGACGGACCGTACTGTCCGCCAGTAGGCCCAACTCGCTTGTCCTTGTGCACGGGTAGCACAAGTTGATGGGAGTACATCTAGAGTGCTTCTGTACGGATATATCCGCCAAATCCTAAAGCAATGTAGGAGAGCCGATATACGGCTTTAGACAGGCCATATGTATTAGGAAGAGAGAGAGCGGTTTCCGAGTAGACCCTTAAACTATGAATAGGTCAACGCCCCCAATATTAAATAATAGCATGCGCCTTACGAAGAATGGCCTTACACTTGTGCGACGAAAGCTGTCGAAGGAGAAGCGGTGATGGATACCAACTCTTTCAGCTCAATGGTGCACCTTTTTGGGCGCCGATAAGCCTGTATCACTATCGCACGGCGGTTTGTTCCTAATGAGGAACAGAGCGACCGCTGCTCCGTCCTTCAAGTCCCTTAGCCAAATGAACTATAGAAACGGGTGTCAACCCAACCCTGACCTTCCCATCCACCCATAGTTGTCCTTCAACATAAGTATCCGGCGCACGCCACCTATCCTCATGCTGATCACCTTCAGCATACCGCCTAGCTTCAACCTGACCCCCCTCCCCTGGTCCCCGCCTTCCATCCTTACGCATCCCGTTATGCGCGTATACCAGTCACTTGCCCCAGTACTATGCCTCTTTGGCCTACTATGTGCGGCCGCCGCATTCGACTACCCTGGTCAACAGCCACATGCTATCACAGTGTCACCCGTTGTCCGCGGCAGTAGTTACGATGAACCAGCAACAACCCCCCGAGGCCGCCTCCGCGACCGTTTTCTAAAGAGAGTACCCTTCACGAGTGCCTACCGGCAGCGTAAGGCGGCGAGACTCACAGAAATTCACGAGAATTTTTCGGTCCAAGCGCCGACTGAGGAGTCGAACGCCCAGGTCCATGCAAACTCTGTCCCACTCGTGCCTCCGCCGCATGCCGAGCAACCCGTGGTGCTTGACCTGGCCACTTCGTCCAGCTTGCCCTCCCCAGTCAGTATGCTTTCACCCCTGGCTGAATCTATCGACGGGCTGGAAGAGCCGGCACTTGAACTGCAGTCGTCGAGCCATGCATTCAATGAGAAGGCTCTAATGGAGGACCCAGTCACTAAGGATCCCAGCAGGTCGGAACCCAGTGTGCCATCCAGCTGGGCTAAGCCAATGTCCCCAGGCGATACTGCGGATGTTTTGGCCCCCACGGACACTCATCGTGGCGCGCTTGATGTCATCACAGTGGCAGAGATCAAGCTCCTCAACCGCATCCGTTTCGATCAGGAGTACCTCCGTTCGAAGACCTACAAGGAGGCACAGATGCTAAGAGCTACTTTGGAGGGGATTAAGGACGATCCGCGATCTCCCTGCCGAGCCCGCGCGACCGAGGCGATTTCTTTGGTTGACAAATACCTGATCCATATGACCTACGGGCAGTCTGGTCTCGAGCGGAAACTTGCCCAGCAGTCGCCGTCGTCCGAAAGAGAGGGGCAGCACCCAACTCATAAGAGGCCTGTATCACCCAGTGTCGACCTAGGACCCACTCCCGACCAGCTGCCGTTTGACAATGATGACCTCGTTGATCTGATTCTGGCCAGCCCCAATCAGATACCCCACGAATGGGGAGTCCTTGAATTTCACGCGGCTTGGATGCGTCTGGAATTCATGGTCCGGTTTGGGAAGGCCAGCGATATTAGCAGGGCCATCCAGGCCTACCGAACAATCATGGCCCACGACTAGCGCTGTCGCATCCAGAGGCCTTACGGCCAGGATCACGGCCTTGCCGAGCCGTTGGAGCTCGAGCTGCTGGAGAGCCTCATCTCCCCGAAGCGCGTCGTAGGTGGGCTGGCGAGGGAGGAGTTACGGGCGCTCATGCACCGTATTGCGGACCTTTTCAGTAACTCACCGAGCCCGTATGATTGGTTTGTCCGCGAGGCCCTTGGACAACTCCAGTCACATTTCAAAGCGCGCTGTCAGGCATAGGTACCCAATCGGGCCTGCTCTCATAGCAGCCAATTTATGATTCGCTGGCAAGTGAATCATGGCTGACGCTGGTTACTCATGTCCTGATTGCAGACTGGTCGTTTACGGGATAGTGACGGGGTGAGCCATGTCGAAGAGAAAGCGCCTAATAAAGCGGTCAGATTGGATATAGATCCCTCAACCCCCGAAGGGATCACGGGAATTGGAGCTAGATATAGCGCCCATTGGTTATTGTGAGGCTACTTTAGGAGTGTTAGGATAGACTAGGGACTAGCGGCCAAGAACTATGCTGGCTGTAGAGTAATGTGGCTGGATAGACTCGATGGGCAATGTCTAGAATGCCACTGGTTTTGGGGTCCTACCACCATCCCTTTTTGAGCGAAATGGTTTCAGTCTTCTTGGTCTAGTCGTTTAGAGGTGGGCTTACTCCCAGTTCCGTTGCTGTCACCTTCTTTTTCGGACGCATTTAGCAGAGCCTGTGGCTCTTGCTTAGGTGCGGCGCATGGTGGATGCTACCTCAAAAAGGTGAGTGCGGGAATAGACGACCGAAGCTATTAGTGTTGATGTGTCCGCCATACACACCCTAGACCAATTACTAAAGCGCAGGCACCTACGCCAGCACAGGCATATTACAGGTAGGGGAGAGGCCAGTTGGCTATCTGCGGTTTTAGTTATTGACAGGCTAGGCAACTAGACGGGGGCCGAGGATTGAAGCTCGACGGGGTGTGGCCGGCAAAAACTTCGGGTGGCGGTAGATGTGATGACGAGGCCTGGGATGCGTAGATTTAGGGACACTGTCAACTATCCGATAATTAAATCCTCGCGAGGTCTACAAGGGCGGCGTACCGGTCATGGATCTAATTTGCTCTAATTAGTAGTATAGTATGTAGGCTGTGGTTCCGCGATCGGGGGAGGGTGCCTATTCCATTGCATCGACTGGGTTCCACTCGTGCCGACGCGTATTGGACGGCCTATGTACCTTTCTCACTCTCCCCGTTACACCTGAAGTGTGCCAAGGCTTGGCAGGCTGGTGGTACTTGGCAAGGATGAGAGGTTGTCTAATCTGCATCTACTGTACAATAGGCTGTCGTAGAGCTGCAGCATTTTTAGTGAGACCTTGAGCTGTAAGCATCGTGCCGGCGTGAACAATAAAAGTAGGGATGTTGTTACGGTGGTGGCTACTCGATTGCTACCGAACAGACCAGCCTCCACGCTGAGCACCAGGTACACCCGATTGCCAGCAGGTGAAAGGCGAGGACGAACGGCATGGCCGCGGGCCACACGACACCGCCGCGCAGTCAGCAGGCCGCAGTGAGACAACCTTCCTAATTCAAACAATGTAGGAGCCGCGTAATTCTCGAATTAGTCAACCGATTGGGACCACCCGCCCAGATCACGGGACAATGGTCGGCGTGGGCAGTAACCGTCAGCATAAGACGCCACACTGATAAGGGCAGTGACCCATGGCCTGCTGGGACGCACATGGCATCGTCACCGACAACGCCAGTGCCGTGCCCGCAGATTGGTGGGGCAATAGCAGCCCGTCTTGCCCAGCTGATGACCCAGCACTTCTGCGGACTCCCTACTTGGGCTGTACGTGCGCGCCCTAGCCCAGTCCCTCCGTGAAAATATTGCACATTGTCGCTGGTGCTAGGTGTTCCCCTTCGTCGTGTCTACGTCACACCTGTGCCCTCCCTTCAACTCAGATATTTGGTGAGGCCGTAGCTGCGACTCTGCATGGTGCCGGTAGAGCTGCCGTAGGCTTTCCGTAGGGTCTTCCAAAGACTTGCGAGTAGAAGGGACGGCCAGGCACCGTCGTAACAGAGGCGGCTGGCGTGAAAGATGCGAAGGAAACCTCGAATTCCGACGGACCGGGACCTGTGTGCTAGGCAAGGGCCGCCGAAGAAAATGAGGCAGAGAGTGGAGACCTGACTGTAAAATCATGGTGAGGGGCCTGGTGGCGACAGCGAGAGCGGGTAAAAAAAAGGATCGGTGACGAGCGGGTCGGTACGCCCGAAAAGGATACTGGTGTGACCAAGGGGCCGGACGCGAGGAGCGGGAGCGCTCCCCATTCCGATCTACCGAATCGCCTCTCTTTGCTGGCCCCTCATCGTCTCTCCCTCATATTACGACTCAAAGCGCGGCGATCATTTATGTGGCGTGATCGGCGAGCATTGATATATATAATACAACATGGCCTCTTTCTGTGGGGGCTGCAACAACCGCCCCGTCCTCCTTTCATATCAGCCCCGTCTACCACTGACGACTCCGCCACCGTCGCTTCCTTCTCGTATTGTGTCCTCCGCTCATTCACGCTGGTCGCCGACAGAGCCAGCCCCAACAAAAGTTAAATTTAACTCGCCTAGTGAGCTGTGGCCGCTTCCGACCCTGCCCTCCTGCGTCTACCCAGCGTACCGAGCGACGCCTCTGCCCTCCTCTTTCACACCTTGCCGGCATTCGAATTACGTCGACTGCGAATCGGCTCCCCATAGCTGTCTTTTCACATTGGAGGTGCTCCACACCCGCACTGCGCACCCGTCCACAACGTTGTTCTACTATTCTTAGTTGCAATCGGTACCTGCCGCGCCTCCATTTGCCCCACTATTCAATTGTCTGCGTTCCCCTGCGTCCCCAGATCACGCCTACGCTCACGGGGCAGCCGCGTTTTCTCTACCGCTCCCCTCGCCACACATTCGCCAGCGGCATTACGTTGCCGACCACGAACCTTCTCCGCAGGCCGCCCTGCCGATTCGCCTGGCGCTGGCTTCATCCATTCACCCGGGTCTCTGAATACCACGCGGTATCTAACGCCCCGTCCTCCACTGGTACTGCTTCTTATCTTTTTTGTGTCTTTCTTGGCCTTATAAGTAGCCGCCGGCCGCTCTGCATCTCGTACTACGCACCCTTGTCGCATCTTTCCACTTGCTCTCTGTCTAGTAGTTATGACTTAGTCCCCCCTTTCTTATCCCGCATCTGCATCTATTAGACCATACTTTGTGTTATAGACCATATTGTTGTCACTTCAATCATTTCCACCCCATTCTGTAGCTTCTTTCCTCCCCACTTTGTCGGTTAACTCTGGCATCATTGAACACCTACGCGCAACATCTTTCGCTTTTCGCTCTTTCATTTATAGGCAACAGTTAGATCGCTGACTTTGATCGGCACATTGTTTTTTTAGACCCACCAGCCACGTTTCGCCACCTTTCTTTGCAGCCCCTTCAACATAATGGCCCAAACCACCATTGGCCCCGCTACCGAGCCCAAAAAGTCCCACTTCCTCGTCCGCCTCCTCGTACGCAAGTCTCAGCCGAGCAAGCGCGGTGGTTCCCTCCTTCCCTACCACATCTCATACCCACTTGAATCACGCCCTTCGTACGCCGGAGAGCCCGCCAGCCTCTCGGCCCTGCCCCGGACGTGCTGTAACGCTATCGCCGCGTCGTCCACCTCCGACCTCCGCACCCTTTCTCTTCCGCGCCGGTTCCAGTCCCCGACCAACCGGACCACCGGTCCAGGCGACGATTCTCACGTCTTTACCCCTACGAAACTCATCTCAGTCGCCGGGAGTCCCTCCCTTACCCCAGTTAAGCAAGTTGGACCCATCTCCTTTGACGATCTGATTGACGAACGCAGTCGCAACGTGACCATCAAGCTCTCCATGACCCCACAAGTGGCCATGTGATGGCACAGATTTACTTTTAGAACCCTGAAGGGCCGCCCTTTTCACCATGAACAGCGCCTCTATTTTTCGCTTTACGTCTTTGTTCTGCATTCTCTCGATGCGACAAGCAACGCTCATTATTGCTCTTCTCCTACTCGGCTCTATCGATCGAGACATTCTTGATCCAGTGATCTTCCCTGTACAATAAGTCCGCCTGCATTTACCAGCAAAATAAACCTCTCATGTCAAGTGTCAGTCTGACTCAGCCAACCCCTGGCCATTTCTTAGCCGGTATCACCATCACTCCTGGGTGTCAAGGATAGCGAACGTCAGCCTCCATTACATTTACTCAATAGCAGCTTCAATTATGTGGCGCTGGCCGCTCATGTAACTTTCTTGGCAGGGTGAACCTGCCGTGGTCATGATAATTGGAGCTTATTCATTAACGATATCGATCAGCCTTCTATAGAGAGTGCCCCTAAGCATTATAGTAGGAGGTTAGAGATGAACATGATGTAATGGCCGTTGTAATCTATTCGCTAATTTTCAATCCAGTGATTCGTTGAAGGGGTAATTGACGGAAGCCACGGTGGCATGGAAAACGGCCGAGAGTCGACCCCCTATGCTATAGTGAACAGCTGCATGAAGATATCTCGGAACTTGATGACCCAATCCCTTCGCGACAGACCCCATGGGTCAGCGTCGTCAGTAGGCTCTATTCACTACGTAAGAAGTCACTAGCCATTGGGGCAAGGCAGTAAATTAGGCCTTTCATTGGTCTAGGCTCGACGGCTGCTATTAACTGGCACCTCTGGACTAATGAATTATACTTGTTGGGTTGGGTCTCCCTTGGGCCTTGGTATAGAGCGTCTTTAATCGTAAAGTCCTAGGTTCGTAGCGATGATGGTCAAATGGACTGATATGGTAAGTGTTGCAGCCTAAAACCCCACCCTCCCCCTAATCTACATCTTAAGTGAGACTAGCCTATTGCCAATTCCGTCCCAGGCGGTGCCACTCAACCTTGGTGGCTGCGCCTTATAGCAACTGATTAACGAAAAGTCTACCTTCGTATCCTCACAGTGATCCAACCCTCCCATCACTTCATTCTCTAAACCGGGTTCCACTTTCTATCTTTTTAGGGCCTTTTCTTCTTTATTTCATTTATTCCTGATCTAGTGGCTACCTAGCCGTCCCTCCTCTTCCAGTTGGTGCCCAGCCCCGCTGCGACTTATCACCCTAGCTTTCCTAGCCTAGTTGTCGTAGGATGAACGACCCTAGAGGAAACTTAGTGGCTAATTAGCCCGAGAAGAGGAAAAAGATGAAATAAAAAACGGAACGACTTAAGGTAAAATGATTTTAACAAGATTGTGTGGGTTTTTACTGTCGTTTATTATGAGGTGTGCTGACTGCCTTTTATAATGAAAGATGGCCCGCCTCTTTCATTAGGGTCGCCGTACAGGTCAGACAGACCTTAAAACCATAGGGCACTTTTTGGGTGGGTGCCAAGTCCAAGAGAGGTGAATACGCAACTAGGGAAAGAAAGGTAGCCAGGGGGATATTCTAATAAGTGAGGAGGAGGAAGGGGTGTACTAGTGATAAAGAGGGCGGTGATAAAGGAGTTGCCAGTGTGGGGTCACAACTGATTGGATCATTGGTTTGGGGTACCACACTAGTCTAAATAGTTACTACTAATGATACCAGGCATTGTACTAGTATAAAAGACCTACAAGTTGCTATTCAATATAACAAAAGTCATCAATCAAATCAACTCTGCCTCCAGTTTGAGTTTAACACTAGTTCTTATTATTGGTAAGTTTACGCCTGCCACACCAGGTATTTGGAAATAAAAAATGTAACTTTACTAAAAATAAAAAAGACCAACCTGAAAGAGACAAACATACCATCAGAAACAAAAAACGAAGGCCAAGCTCTCTGGGATGCTAAATGGATGACAGGAGGAAGCGGTGGTAAAGACAAATGAAGGGTTGGAGGGGAGCAGCGTGTTGGGCTACTAGATTTCAGCGTAAGGCTTCCCATTAGAGGGGTCAAGGTATTTGTAAAACCCAAGGATGAAGGCTCCGTAATTCCTGTCCAATTTCTTACAACTACTATGGCTACAACCACGGCCCCCACCACCACAACCATGACCACCACCTCTACGTTTCTCCAGATCTACAAGAGACTCACAGTTGTTGCCCTCATTCTTGTCTTGCAAAACGGCCTGTTCTGAGCCCCAGCAATAGTCTTGTGCTGTTGTATTGTTCACCTTCTCAATGGAATCAATAGCTTGGTTGTATTCATCATTGCCCAAGTTAGCATTGCAGCAGACAACCAAATTGTACTTGGAGATCCGGGGGAACTTGGCTTTGGTCAAGGGGACCTGTGCATTGTTATCATAGGCCTTGAGGACAGGTGATCCAAAACTGTCAATACTGTGCCTACGGGGGCTAATTGGTTGAGTTGGGTCCAGGCAGTTTGGGTGGCAACCAGGGCCACAACAAGGATGGGGCACACCATGGTTGTCAAGTAGTCAACAGTGGCAACAGGGGACAGACATTGGAGATTATGGCGGGACCGGTGTACACTGGAGAATCTACAGGTAATAGTCACCACACAGCTGAGGGGGGCTTGGACTAGGTCAAAGGGAAAGCTGGGCTAGTGCACTGTAGTTGCAATGGGCTGATGATGTGTGATAGACTTGGACGGGAACTGGTTGGGGTATTTATATGGGGTCCCACTAGTCCTCAGGCCTGGTCTATGCAGCCCCTAATCTCTTCATTCCCTCCTCCCGGAGCCCAGCTAATGGCAACAGCAGCCCCCTACTATACAGGTCCCTTGTGGCAAGCACCTTGCACTTGTCCCTCACTGTTGTCACCCCTATAGACTGTCCCTATGGATTTTTTTGTTTTTCCTTTTGTATCATATTTGGCTAAGCTTCACAGTACAGCCGCAAGGCATGCCATGCTTCCATGGGTAGCTGGCTCACTGGCAACCCCTCCATCTGCTCTAGAGAGAAGAGAGAGGGTAGTGTGATGGATGTGTTGCTCATTGGATGGGTGCACTCACCATACCAGCCGGCTACAGTGGCAGACCCAAGTCTAGTCTTTGTTCTCCATTTATTTCATTCCTCTGTTTCCCCACTCTCTTTTAATAAAAGTGCTGTATTCACATTTGGGAATGGAGTGTACCAGAGCAAAAGTAGGGGTTAGAGTTGAGCCGGTCCTAATTATAATTGGTGTATTGTTAATATCCACGGATGGCTGGGAAAAGGTGAGAAAAAAGAAAGAATAAAACCCATCATCTCCGCCTCCAACTGTCCCATGACAATCTGAACCAAACCAAAGTGTTTACCACAGCCTATGGCCCTGACTCTGTATGGTGCTCAGCATTGCTAGGGTCAAAGCTACAGACACAGATGGTTAGCCTTAGGCAGCACTACAGGTTTAACATACATCTGGGGAGTAACTGATTATACACAGTACAAGGATACATAGGTAGAGGAAGGGGTTTACAATTAGGTGGCCCACTCCAGCAGTGTCCACATCCAAGCAATGGCTATGCCTTTAATCTATGGATTGCTAAGTTTATCCTTCCCCCTGCCCTACACAGCTCACTAAATCCGTGACCAAGCCCTGTAGTTGTCACAGTAGCAGCTAGCCCAAGATAATCACAGGGCAGTAGTCACTTCCATAGCCAAGCACACTGATAGCAACCAACTCCCAGTCCCAAGAATTCTTGATTGAGGACAGTTACCCCTCCTTTTGCAGATCAATCTGAGATCTGTCTGTTGTTGAAATGAGAAGACGTGGCTGGACTGAGGAGCTAACCCAGGTGGGTAGCATCAGTGTTTATTGATACTAGTTTGAAGGTTGTGGAACCTCTCAAAGTGAAATAAGGCTCTGGAGGGGCATGTCATTGGCCCAAGGGAATGAAAGGTCTAGAAAATTGGTGATCTTTTCAACATTTCCTTTCCCATGCATCTTGATTATTTACCTCACCTCACTGCCTACCCAATCTTGTCTTGTAATTCACCACCTCAGGCATTTCTTTACTTGATCCCTCAATCTATAAAATACACTTGGCCATTATATTACAGGCTAGAAAGGGCACAAAGCTAGGGGAAACCCAGATAATAATGTCCAGAGGCAGGGCAGGGAAATCAATCTTCTAGTTCAAACTTGACAGGGTTTCCACTATAAATAATCCAAGGGTAATGCCCTAGCAAAAAGACATTATTTTTGCCAATGGCTGGGTACTTATCAACTCAGGACAACAACTGCAGGGCTGTTGTGTCCAGCACAATGGTCTCTCAAGAACAATAGACTGGGACTTTGCAATTATTACGCTATGGAACCCAGCCAATAAAATCAGTATCCATATGCCAATGGATAAGACACTCCAAAGCAATTGAGAGAGAGAGAGAGAGAGAGAGAGAGAGAAGTGTGTGTGTGTGTGTATTGTGATGGAGAAGAGGTGCACCTACTCCAGTTGGAAAAAAGAAATAGAGTAAGGTTCCAATGAAAAAGCAAAAGATACAGCAGAGGCTTGATGCCCCTCCCTGGTCACCAGAAAAAAAACAAGGCCATGTCAATCCCCAATTGGACTGTCTATTTACAGGACAGCCAATTGGCCACCAGGACAACAACCCAGAAATGCACAGCCACCTACTCCATACTCTCCCCAAGCTGGCTGTCAATGTCACAGTCCTCCCTAGCATGGACCACTAGCCTGTGCTTCAGACAGGGGCACACAGAAGCTTCAAGTAAAGTGGCCCCAGGTGCAGAAACCAAAAATACAAGTGCAAAATCAATAGCTGTTTCTACATCAAGCACATGCTATGCACTACCCAGCCCTCTTGCCAACCCCTCTAGACTGACTTTTCCATTCCACTTTAAATGTCTATCACAGTATGAGCTGGAGAGCCTTATGGGGATTTTCCTAAGGCACATGGTGGATCATCTGCTTTGGGTACACACAGGTTGGTGCCTTGTAAGAACCACACAGAATAATAACTGATGTCAACCACCCTTGAATCACA
>JANBPT010000402.1:0-38164 GCA_027575765.1 Tieghemiomyces parasiticus | reverse complement strand
TTCTCGGAGAAGGCGTAGTCAAAGTGCTGCAGTAGGTCCTTGCCGAGCTGCTCCTCCTGCTTGGCAAAGTCGGAGCCACCAACGAACCCGACGACGACCTCCTTGCGCACCTGCTTCAGGATGTCGAGCATCTCGGGTGTGATTTCCTAGAGAAAGGAAAACAGATGACGCAGCAGGTTCGTGGTTGATGGTCAGCGATCCGCGGCTGTAGGAACCGACCGTGGTCGGGTGACTGTCTCAAATGAACCCCGTCCTGGGCGAGCGTATGCCTATATCGCACTGCCCCTATAGTTGTGATGGCCCTACTGGGTCGGGCTGTCACTGCCTACCTTGCGCGCCGGAGTCAAGGTGCCGTCCACGTCAAACAGGACGAGGGTGTCAGGGTGGGTGCGGTCGGTGAAGGCCATGATGAGCAGCTGAATTAGCGACGGTATTGAACGATATGGGGGTTATATGATAGGGAGCGAGAACTAGTAGGCAGGGCTAAAGACTAGATTGGCTGAAACAAGCTGTAGAGGTAACGGGTGGATAGACCAAAGTATCCACGCAGGCAGGATTGCACGCCGGGACCGGGGAGTACATGGCAGGGGAGAGGTCAAGTCGCTAACCTACAGGCTTTGGTGGCCTGAAGCGGGAGCTGGGTCACTGGGCCGTTTCAGTCACCACAGCGGAGTGCCAATGAGAGGGCTCTGAACTGGGGACACGACTGATCAACCGAAGCCCCCACCCTGCTTCCCACTGCAGCAAGTTTACGCTCGCCAGTTGGCAATAAATATGCAACTGTCCCATACGCACCTTCCTCTTCATCCGCTCGCCCAGACCAGCTAGGCTTCAGCATTGACCGCTTTTGTACCTACAACACGCTTCCAGGCCACCAACATCAGCACTAGCACAGGTGCCCCTGCCCTGCTAACGGGGGCTATGTGGTCAACAACTGAAACCAAGACATGGCCCCTTGGGTTGCAAACGGGACCTACCGCAGAGAGAGGCACAGAAACTACCCTCGCCTACCAAGTGCGTGGCGAATGCGAGCCCAGCCCAGTACAATTCGTATTTGAAGGAAGTCGAGCCGCTTGAGCAAGACGAGTGGCAACCATCTGCGACACCGGTCTATTCATGTCCGTGCGGCGACAATCAATCAAAGATCGTAGGACGTAGCCCACTCCAACTAATGGCCGGCAAGGCCATTCATTACGGTTTAAACTTATGCAAAAAAGAATTCCACAGAAAGAAAAAATTACAAGCGGAACGCAACAGCGGAGTATGGAGCTTGCCCATCAACATGCATGCGGTATATATAGGATCGGTAGGGCCTGGTTTCCCGTAGAAGGTTAGACCGAGAGCGGGGGACTTCCAAGGTGGCTGGCAGCAGACCCATCAATGATATGAAGGGAGGAATGGGATGCCCCGGGGAACAACTATGAGAGCAATGCAACATGCAAGAGGGCGAGGAGGGAAATACAAGTGGTGGAGAGAGCGGTATAGAGGTCGACGACACACCGACCAGCTGACGAATTGCTGCCCTGGGCGCGGTCGTCCGAATTGATATTACCCGGGGCAAGGTAACTCGGGGTTGGCTTGCCGGTGACTGCGTTCGCTGTGCCGGTGGAGGTTAGCGCGGCGTCCGACCCATTTTGGGGGTTGGCGTAAGGGGCGCTGGTGGGTTCAGAATTGGACACGGCCGGGTTGGGCGCCGATGTGTCGGCAACCGCTGGCGAGTGGGCAACATCTGAGGGTACGGTGCCAGCCGGTGCAGGGGCCGAAACCATCGCGGCCGGCGAGGGAGAGGCAATGGCCGAGGTGACCGGATCGGCGCTGTCACCGTCACCGCCGGGAGAGTTACCTTGGGCGCTAGCGTCCGACCAGATACCTGAGCAGTAGGAGGCATTCACTTCGGACCACGACGCCTGAGCGGGGTCCGTGCTCTGACCAAAGACTTCCTGATACGTCACGGTGCTGACGTCGAGGCCACGCCCGCCCTTGTCTACGACGAGCACGTACGCAAACTTGGACTCGTCGGCCCCGTTAATGACCTTGATACACTTTCCACAGTCTGAGCCGATATCCAAATTCTGGACAGCCGTGATGCGGGTCAGGTCGAGCGAGGCGTAGGCCATGCCGCAGGTGGGCGGGTTGTTGGCCGCGACGGGGCCGAGGTCGATATAGTTTTGCGGCGTGATGACCTGGGCGCCGCGGAGCGCGGCCAAGGCTGGGCCGTAAGAAATCAGTGCGCAGACGAGGGCGAGCCGGAGCAGACTTGATAGCGACATGGTAAGCGTCTGGAATGGGGAAGCAATAGGCGACATCCGGCAGTAACGGATACAGTAGCCACCGAGTGGGAACTGCATATGAATAAGGTTAGATCTAGATGCTGAGGTAGGTAAGCGGCTTGTAGGAAGGGGCGGTTTTCGGTCTTGATATACTGAGAAAAGGGATCGTCCTAGAGCCAAAGTGCAAAACAGAAGCAGTGTAGGTGGAGCGTGAATCAATGTGAACGAGGGGGAAGTGGGAAGATGAACGGTTCCTGCCCCGCCGTGACGAATGGGCAGCAATCGCGTAAGTAAATGAAAAGGAGGGAGGTATAGGGTGGAAGTAGCTCCGCCGGGGGCAGCCAGCCCTCCCGCCTCCGCTTTTCCTTTGCCTTCCACTCGCCCCCTGCGCTAGAGAAACACGAAGGGACGCTGTGTGTTATGGTCAGTCAAAAGGCTGACCCTAAAGGATCGTCCTACGGAGCTCGTTAAGCACATAGTCGCCCAATACCCAACCCTGCAATTCAGTCGGAGTATCGTATTAGGTCTACAGGGTAATCACTTCGACAGAAATTGGTCACAATAAAAAGTAGGTCATGTCGTCGACAGGAAACATGACGCAGGATCCATTAGCCACCCGGCTCCCCTGACTACCTAGACAGTGCATAAAATCGAATAACCTACCTTAATGCTCGGATCGTCTGAAAAGGAGAGTCGGTTCGGAACTGCGTGCTGTAGGAGGACGAACAATAATGCTAGACTAGCTTAAGAGAGAGAATCAGTAATCTTGCAAGCGAATGCCGGGTATCTTGCGTCAAGCATAAGCAATCACAGAAATGAGGTCACGGGTATGAAAAAGGGACTCGAGACTGAAGCCAAGGGCGGTGGGGTCAGAATCGAGGCTTGAAAGGTTGAGGTGAAGTATACAGGGTCAACGTCTCAGGAGGAAGTACTGACATGCGTAACTAGGTCGCAGGCTTAGTATGCAGGAGGAGCAATCGTGAGCGTCAGGAACAGTAGTGGGCGAGAAGGTATCGAATGGCGAAGGTGGGACACTGGGACCAAGGTATTACATGTGAACGTGGCGGTACGTGCTACTGTCACCAAAGGAGTGGCACAAGATGGAGTAAGTGGGCACGGCCCGTAGTGTAGCGATCGATCGAGTCTACTCGTACTCGTGCAATGGATGGGTGCGGTGTTAGACTACCGATAGCCAGTTGACGGGGCTGCTGGTGGCCGTATGGAATGGTAACGTGCGTTGCTCAATGAAAATACTGCTGGTCGCAGACTAGCTTTGAGCGGGGCGGTCGAGAGTTAACCAGTAATGGGACGTGGGGTAAAAGTTAAAGTATGGGGAGGTGCCTTCGGAAATCGCGCCGCTGTAGTGATTGCCAAAATGAGACAGGGTCTCAACACGGTAAATGCATCCAGATAAAGATCACTTAAAGATAGTGGAGGACTAAGGCTGAGGAATTGTAATTAGGAAACGAACCGGCTGAATGGAGAACGAGTTGCCCGAAAGGTGCATTCTGGACGGCAGGGTGACGAGTGAAAGGAGGGCGGAAGATACCGCTTTTATCTTTCACCGTAAAGCGGATACGTACACTGGTTGCCATACAAAGCGCAGGGGATGTACAGAAAAGAAATCATCTTTGTCGACGGCCTAATCGTTAGGTAAGATTAGGCTGCTGGTTGGTCAACAGTGGGGGGGGAGGGGAAAGGCGAAACCTCTCACTTCCCTTCCTCCCGCACACGGATGCTTGCTGGTCGCGACCAATGACCCGCGAGTAAATGAGGCCATTGCTTCCACGCTGATCATGGCCCCGCACGCGTACCCGACGAGAGGTGATGAGATGACCTCCAACATTTATTACTGTAGAGATTGGAGTGAGAAGAGGGGATGACAAGTCGTGAACATAGGGCAATTACTCGGCCGCTGGGCCTGGGCTCCCATGCCATCAACAGCGGTACCCTAGTGGTGTAGGAGAGATGGAGGGTATCCGATTACCACTTGATGGACCGACGGATCCCTGCCTATGTCTTCAGATAATCTGGCATCGACGAACAAGGGTGACGGCAGTGATAACTGCTAACAGGTCCATCGGGGTACTTCCGGACCGGGGTCTACGATCTCCTCCCGGCTTGCCAGGCCACTCTGCTCCGTTGGTTATCACCAGTGGCCTACCTGTCACATCAAGCCGCATGTGGTAATGGAGGGCATGAAGCTGTTCGCGCCGACGGAACTAAACGCATGGCCGTGGTCCCAATGACGCCTCTCTTGCGCGTGTAACCTTTGTATTCCATGGGCTATGTGGGAGCGCCACCGCGGCATCTTCCAGTGAGCCACCTGCTTGGCTATGCTCACTCTCACTCCCTCTCTCTCCGCCGTTCCCACCATGGCCCTCGCTACCCCGGCGATTCCCAGCTTCACCCGCCAGTCAAAATGACATTAGACGGCTGGCCAATCAGCCATGCTCAAGGCGCAGCTGAGCTGGGACTCAGACTGTCCCACTGTAAGGACCAGTAAATTCGGGGTGGCGGGAAAATCCGTGTCAACCCTCCTGCTCCGCCATTGCCGTTGGGCTGGGGTGATTGCTGCGGGCCCCGAGTCCGATCGCTAGAGCAAGTCATCATTTGGGGTCGCACAGGACCGGTTCACAGTTTGCTGTTGGGTGGGGTAAGTTCCTGGGATGGGGATGATGTACCAGAACTTACCCCATAGGGAGATGGCCACAATTATTCGCTTTCAAAAAAAATCCAGCCATGTCAGAACAAGGCAATGGGGGTACTTGGAGTGATGAACCAGCCTTTGTCCGGCTACAGCCAGCAGGCTAGGACGTACCCTGCTGACTCCCTCACTAGGGACCCTTAGAAACCCCAAGCAATTACACGTTGTCAGCCTGCGCGCTGCTGGGATTGCCGCTTGGATACCGCCAAAGGCCTAAATTCGACCGAAAATACCAGCGTGGGGTGTACGCGAGCGCAGTTTGGAGGTTTAGCCAGGGTAGCGACTTATGCTACCTGGGAAAGTGATACCCGAGATGTAATGGCATATCCATCCCTCCAAGTCTATGTCCCGCATTATTAAGTCGGCTAGCGAGGGACCGCGGTGGTGGAGGCCTGAAAGCAACGTCTATGTAGTGCACGTATAGTTTACTCTACCCCCTATCAGACGACTCGAGTCAAAATACGTGAAATTCCTTGCCGCCTCTGAAACGTAGGGCCAGTCATCGAATGTTGTGTTTGATCAGTTTTCCTTCCTTGGACACGGCGTCACTAATTATAGTCGTTTCATGTTTACATATGGACGTGCGCCGTTCCCAGCATTGTTGAGGGGTGGCGACCAGTGTTATATTTGATCGGTACGCATGACCACGGTGCAATCTTCCGGTAGCGCTATCTGCATCACCAGTTCCAAGGAATATCTACACCCTACGGCCATCACTTCGCGCGCATTTTGATTCGTCATCCTTGGTACCGTATTGGGCTCGATCCCTGACGTTCACTGGCAATCCGAGATCATGCCTTTATACCAGCTTTGACCTCACCCGTAGGGCGAGGACACCTGTCGCAAAATGCCGTAATAAAAAACAATACGCCCTGGAGTATTGGGAATGTGCAACCTGAGCAATCAGCTTGAGGCCAGGAAATAGATCGGGGTATATTTTATAACCTGGATATATAACATAAAGACCAGGATCATGCCAAATACGATCTGTCTTATGGTAGCGGGGTGGGAGGCCCGAGAGAGGGGCGAAGATAGAGTGAAGGCCGAGAAAGAGTCAACCGATGAGAAGGCCAAGGCGTAAATAATATTTATCTCACACTTAACGAGTAAACACTTATGGGCAATTGGCTCGTTTTTAATATGTGCGTTTCTAGATAATAAGAGGTCATTTGGTGTAACTGGAAGGCCCTGGTTTCAGCCGAGACCGGTTCCGAAGTCGGAAGGTCGCTACCTTCTCGATCATAAACGTGGGGTTGTATCGTGAAGCAAGACCGTGTGTGATGTAAGGCTTCGGCCTTGGACTGGGAGGTCTCCCCTGGGTCCCTCAGTAACATTATTGGGGTCATATGCCAGCAGAATGGACAATGCTCAATGTAGGTCAGGCTGAACCTTCTCTCCACTATAGAATACAGACTAGCAGGTAATAAAGGCAACGCTATTTCCCCTGTTACAGGAGGAAAGCTGCCAACGTGCTACCACCGCCGTCTGAGTACATTACCCCTGATTAGCTCTGCACCTGGTTGAGACTGTCCCATAACTGACACGTTTGATACACTTTCCCAATAGCAGGTCTAATAAATTGCAACTTGCTTCGCCCTCCTCGCTAATACCTAACAATCCATTCAAGCCTTTTGGCTTTGATCATGTGTAGTATCTGTTCTTTGTAGTTTGACGACTACAATGGAGTCCTAGACTCCTATATCGTCATTACTATTTTTGACTACTCAAGGATGGACGTTCCTGCTTGCACACCTCCCTCCCACGGGTGTCCCTGGCCTTGCACTTACCGCCAGGAGACGCCTACTCCAATTCCAAAAATAACATCCAAGACTACTATATGGTTGACGAACTTACCCGTCCTGAGTACTCCCCATGACCGTCCACCACCGGTGAGCTAGACCAGTTGCCTTGTATACCGATCGTCTGCGTTCGAAGCGCCCTCACCTTGCATAGTTGGAGATACTGGAATAGGTAAAGTTTGGTTTAGACTGGGTCTATGATATCCAATCGTCAGTGTCGCACAAACTATATATGTGGACTGTCCAATCAAGTGATAGCGGGCAGTGCTTACCACGGTTAGATATATGCATCCATTAATGTTGAATCGATCGCAAGTTTATAGTACCGATGTCATCTGTAACGAAGACTTACCACGTGGAATGAAGTATATAGATTCAATGTAACTGGATGGGAATACTCTCCTCGTGTCTAATTCGCGACGTGTCAGTTCGCGGAGTACTTATGCTGGTCTGCATACCGCCTGGTTCTACGACATGTAAGGTATCCATCAACCTTCCAGAGCCCATCGTAGGAGGTCACTTCGTACTCTCCCCTGGCGGGTGCTCCTGAACCTGTGGAATTGTACCTAGACCCCTTACCCTACCCGTTGAGGGAAGAGCGTGCTGGAGCCATGGCCCGTCCATAGCGGATATTCGCGCGGTGTAAGACTTTGAGAGTGGGACCCATCAGGAGCCGGAAGAAGAGCGGCCAGAGCCAATCATGGCTCTAGATAAATAACCCATGTTTGTTTACACCAAGCAGTCGAAGCGCAAAACGGGGCCACGACCCCGATTCAAAAAAAGTAAAGGTAGACCTTCCAGACGCTGGACATTTAGATCTACTGGGTCTAGGACTTGATTCATTGTAGGTCAAGTCGTCTGTTTAGATGTGTCGTGTCCAGTTTTTGTTAAGTTAAACCACCCCTTACGCTATCCTTCTCACATCCGCCCGCACTTTCAGTCGCACGGATTCTCACCTCTTGACCACAATAACCTCACCTGTCCACGGACATCCCATCGTCTCGTTGTCGTCCCGGGCCAGCCCGCTTGGCTCCTAGACAGGGGCCTTCCGTCCCGCCTGACCTTTCACGATTTCTTCACTAAGCTAATTTATTTATTTCTCAAACCGCCAGCCATGCCGCAGTCCAATTTACCCTCCTCGCCACCATCGTCGCGACTTCGAGCCAAACAAGTGACGTTCAGCCCGCACCGATTAGGACCACGGTCCCTGGCTTCGTCGTCGGGCCATTCCGTCTACTCCCCTTTCCCTGACCCTTCCCGATTCGCATTGCCCACTATAGCCACGGCACCCCTGGCAGACCGTGCTGACCCCACCGCCATCACGGTCAGGGGTATCCTGAAGACTCCGTCCAAGTTGCGGCAACACGTGAGCCGGTTTGCCGGTAGTCCTAGGTTGGGCCAAAGTGCTAGGCCGGTTGTGACACGGACCTTGTCGACAAACGCCGCCTTCCAGCAGAAGTTACGACAGTCTATGACTGACACGACAAATCCCGACGATGCGGACGCCACGGCCGACTCGGCACCGGGCCCAGAGTCGCTCGCAACCCTGTCACCCGTACCGGGGACGACCGACGATCCTTGCAACTACATCGAATGGGCCTTAGAGCTATGGCAGCACCACGCCGAACCCTCCACCCTCACCACGGGGGCCAATTCGACGCTGCCGCCCAGCTCGTTCTCCGAGAGCTTCACGGACATGTGGCGTACCGCCCCGCCCGAATGGGACCGAATGGACGTGGAGCAAAAAATCGAGCTCTACTCGGGCCTTTACCGCCAACTTCGACCCTCCCACCAAGAACCGCTAAGCCCCGGGGCTGGGCTCGTGGGCGCATTGGCGGCCGTGCCGTCAGTGCCCCTATCGGCTCGTGACGCCGCTGGCCGCGCTGCCCTCACCACCCATGCCCTGCTCTTCCTGCGGGCCTTTCTAGCCGACCTGCGGACCTCTGACAGCCAGGTCGTCACGCAATACGCCCTGCGCTGCCTCGCGGTTTGGCTCAGCACTCCCGCCTGCCTCGCGGCCGAGAACCCCGAGCGGCTCCACGCCCTCCTCCTAGAGTTGATCGACCGCTTGGATGCCAGCCAGGAAAAGGTAAGTAATGAGCATTGTTAGCTTTACTGTATTCCCCCTTCTAGTTAACCGTCGGTTCCAGAACTTACATTCTGTCTTGTCTATTTTGTGCAACGTCCTCCTCCGCAGACCTCTGCCACCTTAAGCCTGACCTGCCTTACCATGGCACGCGAGCATTTGGTCGCCGATCGGGCCATATGTGCCCGTCTCATCGTCGCCGTCGCCAAGATCATACGTCTCCGACCCAAGGCAGTCGCTCTAAAAATTGAGGCCGCCACGGTAAGTATGTCCGTGGATGCATCCGACGACAGGTCCCAGCGGAATACTGGCTGCTAGATGTCTGGTGTACTTTACCCACCATTTGGCCGCCCCTAACTCGTCCAATTCTTGCTGCGGTGCCCAACTCACACCTTCTCTCCCCCTGCGCATACGTCAGTTGCTCGATACGGCCGTATCCAGCCACGCCGAAGCGGCACAGATCACATTTAGAGATTGGTTCCCCGTTGCGGCCGAGAATTTGTTCTCCAGCGTCCCGGCGGTACGGTTTAAGATGGAGTTCACCCTCCGAGCCTTTTACCCTTACCTGGTGGGGCCGGGTCTTCCACCCGTAAACACCGGTGCTGCCATCACTTCTGATCCCCACGGCCCCATTAAAGTCGTACTCAAGGTAGGCCGTTACTATTGCCATGACAAACGAGTGACCAGCATGCCGACTTGGCCTCCTCTCGAACCAGCCGCCCCAGCGAAAGCCTATAGAAATCTGTCGATCTCACCTTCTTTTTGCCTTTTGGACTATTCCGCTTTTTAATAACCACCCGCACAGGACTTTCTCAATGTCCACGGTCTCGATGTGGTCGAGGCCATGAACCGCCTGTTTCAGGATGGTGAGGAGCGGTTTGCCGTACGGGCCTGGGGTATCATCGTCTACTATCTAGGCGCCCACTTGGTCCGCAGTACCACGCTCAACCCCTTCCTTAAGACACTGGAAAGGGGGTTCAACACCCGCCGCCCGGAAACCAAACAGGCCACCTTTAAACAGTGGCGCAGCCTCATCTACAGCCTAGCCCTCGACGGCCATTTATTTCGCGAGAAGCACATTCGCCTTGTCATGGTGCCGCTCATCAACTGCTTCAGCTACGAAAAGATAGGGCCCGTGCGGGCCGTCTGCTTCCGGACCTGGACGACCCTGGTGTACATCCTAGGGCCGCAGCTGGCCACCTTTTACGAAGCGGTGGTAGAACCCATCTTGCCCCGCGCCCTAGCCGACTCGCACGATGAGGTCCGAACGCTGGCCGCTGAGGTCTTCTGCTCCCTCTTGACCTCCGAGTACACACCGTCGGCCAGTGGCGTGGGAGATGGCACTTGGCAACACCAGGCAGCCATATTAGCGTTCTTGGAGCGACCTGTCATTCGCATAGGGGCTCCGTCGGCCGACCCATCGGACTCAGCCGCCGCTGGAGACCAGGAGGCTACTGAGCCGCCAGCCTTATCGATCCGTCCCTACGCCGCCATCATGAATGTAGATATGGAACGGGTCCGGGCCTTGGTTACCAAAATCCCCCGGCTAGACGAGGACTTCATCCGCCCGCGTCTCGGCACGTACCTGGCCCACCTCGGTGCCGCCCTCAATGCCTGGGCCGCGGGGCCTCTGGAGTCTTGTCCACCTTGGCCCTCGCTCCTCACATGTATAATCAACGACCAATTATTGGTGGAAGGCTTACCTAATTGGGCTACCCGATGCGTGGACACGGTGGTTACCACGGAGTCTCCACCCCCAGGCTCTGTGGTATGCGAAGCCGCCCTAGGCAATACCTGGACCGCCCTACTGGACCGCATGGTGACTCTGACTACAGCCGAGTCATTCTCGATATCAACGTCCGGTGCCGCCCCTCTGGGTCCGACAGATGACGCGCCAAGGGATGGTATGCTCTACCGTTGCGTGGCGATATTAGCTTCCATGCTGAAGGACGCGTCACCGCCGGGCAACTCAGCGGCCAGCCAAGGTCTGGTACTGGCTACGATCACCGAGTGTTTACCCCGCTCCCGGCGGCACCTGTGTGTGGCCTTCCTACTGGAGCACCTGGCTGCCCGGCTGGTCAGCTTCCCAGTCCTTGTAGAACGTGCCGCCAAGTGGGAAGTGCCATTTTCAGCCCTGACCGCCGTGCTCTCCACCTCCCTTTCCCCCACTGCCCAACAGCACGTCAAGCATCTCGTTCGCCGGCTCGCAGGACTACCGGACCCTCCGGAAGAGACGGGTATACTCTGGATTAAACGGGAGATGGCTGACGCTGGGGACAGTGGTACCGAGCTCGAAGCATCTGCCGCGGTTCCCCCTCAGTTGAGTCGTTCCAACCTGGCCCCTGACGCCACCCCATCCGTTCCCCTGTTAGGTAAGAAAGCGGGGCTTTTGGGACGCTTAGCGCGACCGTACCATCTTGTGCGGTACTTTGGCGTTGCAGAATTACTTGTAGCCCAGGCGTGGCAAATCATGCCTTCCTTCGCCATCTGGGCGGGCGACGGATGCAGAGCCGCCGCCGTCGCTAAACTACTAACCACCCTGGCCTGCTCAACCTCGCTTTGCATGTTAACCCTGGTCAGTCTACTTGTACGCCGTGGCTGTGCATTCCCTGGTCGGATCCGAGGAACTGCCCGTCGCGTTTGTGTCGGCGACGCATTCCCGCCTCGTGAAATGGATCGAAGAGAAGGTCGGTGTCTATAGGGACGGTCTCGAAATGCCGCCAAACCACGTAGCCCACCAGTCCGCCTTATTCCTCTGTTTTGAGCTTTGGTACATCAATAGTGCGGCCCCAAGCCTGGGAGGTGGTGCCGTCGGCTGGGCCAATCCGGCCGGAGTCGCCCTGTGGACCTACTGGATGCAAACCCTAGCTCCAATCCTCAAACTGCCAACCCAGCCATGCGCTGTGGCGCCAGAATTCTGCAAAACCTACCTGCAGCTGCTTGACTGGCCGGTGGCCCGAGCGGACAACCGATCACGCTCTCCCGCCGAGTGGCCAGGTGTGGTTAGCGCATGGCAATCCCTGCTCGTAGACGCAGTATCGACCTTCCGCGTCCACGATCGTCAGGGGCTTCCGCTGCTTTCCCTCTTCGCCGCCGTCTTCCGCACCCTCTCTTCGCATTGGAGAGCCTCCGTTTTGGACCCTGGTGCCTCCGCGGGGGAACCCCACGCCAGTCACGCTTTCCATACGATTCTCATCGAAATCTTGGATTTTCACGCCCTACCCTGCACGGCACCGGCGGAGCGCCCCATGGCCCCGTCGGATGGTGGGCCGTTGGCCGTGTTGGACGCTCAGATCCTCGTTGACTCCGCAAGCACCTTCCACCAAATCGGTCGGTTTCTCCGTGAGAGTTATTTCGCACTGGACACCACTCCCCAGCCTAAACGGCACTTGCCCGAATCCACGGTCCGGTTCTTCCGTACCGTCAACTATTTACTCAACCTCTTCGGGCCCTACCTATTCGAGTTACTGACCTCTGCCACCCCGACAGTCCACGACGACGCCCACTTTCCTAAACCGACCCTACCAGGTGCCCTCCTACTGTGGGTGGGTGACGAGCTGCACTACGTGGGTGACCAAACGCGCACCGTTCGGGCCCTGTACCATGATACTCTGGCTGCCATTCTCACCCGGGTGTTCCGTGCCATGGCGCTATCCAGCGTCCACCATGGCGACCCCCGCCTGGGATTCGTAGCCCTACAACGCCTCCTGGTGGCTGCGCTACAACACTGTGCTGTGGTGGTGGTCGAAGTGGCCGCGGTGTTTTGGAATCACTACTACGCACCCTTTACCCGCCACCACATCCCGCTGGACGACGACCCCCGGATCGCGGTCCTCCGCCACCAGCTGGTGACTCCCACACTTTCGGTGCACTCCGACAGTTCCCCCGGGCCGCCGGCCGATCTGACCCTCGTCGTATCTACCGCACTCCGGTTAGCCCTTGGTGCGGCGGAGCAGCGGCTTCGGGGTCTGAGTCCGCTTCACAAAACCAACCAGACCCCGTTCGGCTCGCCCATCCGGCCGCCGGACGCGACATCCGGTACCGCCACTCCAGGGTCGTCACGCACTACGCCGCTTAAACGGAAACGGGCTGTCGTGTGGAAAGAGCCCGGCCTGATTGACTCCCCGGCCCCCGTCGCTGCCCCGTCCGCCTGCCGAGCCCTAGACCTATCCACAGCCTGCCCATCCGACACGGAAGCGCCGGCTATTTTGGGCCCCGCCCCCAAGGTCATCCGTCTCGAACTTTCCGACATCGAGGCGTCACCGGCTGTAACTCGAAGCGCTGCTACGTCTGACGAGGATGATGTCCTGCGTGCGCTGGACATTCTACATAAGGCACACGAGAGCCAGGTGCTACAGAAACTGCCGTTCAGGTAAATTTTTTTTCCACCCCCTTATCTCTATATAGATATGGTGAACCATTACAATCACGTTTGCCAAGACAAGGGGCTGGACCAAATCCCAACTGCCTTGGCTGCCCTAGCAATCGACCCTCAATGACACTCACTTACTCAGCTGGCTTCCCCCCCCCTTTCCCCTCCCCCACATACCAGACAACTCCTTATCATCCAGAAATCAGCCTCCAAACTTTGTACGGCAGTGGCGGAATGTCTGGACGAGCAATCGGTGATTATTGACTAAGATCGCCCATTGACTAAAACGTCACCAGGCCCCAATACTGCATTCCTCTATCGTGGGATTGCTCACCTAATAAATTGGCGTCTGGTGTATGTTTTTCTGATTATACCATACGTTACGGCCCTTATCTGCAGAAAATTCCACGGCGACTCTATTGGGGAACGGATTACAATTATCTAGCCTGAAAGTACAAAAGGGGTAGTAATGATCAACGAACCAGATGAAAAAAGCGTGACGGATGACTATGGGTGGGCGACAGACTCCATAGGCTTCTCCCATGGTAGCTGCTTAGGGAACGGTAGGTGGTGGTCGGAGTGTAGGCAGTAGTCCAGTAGGTCCCGTAGGTGGGGACAGGTGTCGTGGTAGGCGTTCCTGAATTAGGGAAAGGTTGGGTAAGCAAGGTACCCAGGGTTAGATGGCAGAATAAGAAGAACCGGACATCATTGCGTCAGATTAGTAAAGGCGGGATAAAAATGATCCCTGGAAAGCTTCGCAGATACTTGGCGATGACCCTTAGGAAGGCCACCATGGCTTGGTATCCTGATTGGCAATCAATTCGGAACTTACTTGCGGAGGAAGGGGTCGCGGCGCAGACGTTTAGAGGCCAGGGCCCCGTCGCAGCCGTACGGATCCGATTGGAAAAGGCTAAAGGCATTCTTGAGCTATACCACAAACCGAGGGCCGAGGGATGTAAGGAGAGGAGGTTGGATTGTCTTTTTAGAGAGTGCGGAATGGCCGCCAACAGGGCGCGGAATGCTAGTACAATGCCAATATTACTTACCTCGCCCTCAGTCTTTCTTGGGTCGATCGGATCTTCCACTGGGAGTCCGATGAACTCGAACCTGGGGATGGATGGACGGTGGTGAGCGGGCCAAAGCAATTTACGTATATGAACACGGGATAGTGAGTAAGCTAGTCAGCTAGAGAATTTTCGGAGCCGACAGTTGCGGCTTTTTTTTTTGGCCACAGCGTCAGATACATCCGTTGAAAACCCAACCTAAACATCCGTATTGCTTACATGGTTTCTGGGATCTTGAGGGCGACCCGGTGTAGGGTCTCGTAGCGTTTTTGCTTGAACGGATAGCTGATCACCGAGAGCTTGTGCGGATAGTGGCCGGTCAGCTCGTAAAACCGGCACATGCTAAAGAGGATGTTCTCGAAGGAATCCCGCGCGAACTCTTCAGTGGTGGTCCGCCAAAGGTTGTCACTTTTAAACCAGCCCTGGCCCTGGGCGAGTTGCTATATAGCGGAATTCGAGCAGTGCGGGGGAGAGGGGTAGTCGTCGAAACGGTTAGTATGGTAAGTGCGGGGGGGGGGAGAAAGGTGGGGGCGAAGCTACTTGGCGTCCGGATCATTGTTCCTCATTGGGCTTTGGGAAAATGGACCAGGCAGATAATTCTTACCCAGTAACTCTGGGCCTCGCTGCGCATGCCGGCCTGAGGCTTGGTTTGGCCGCCACTAAATACCAAGAGGGACTCGGGTCGCTGGGCAAGCATGTCACTGCCCATGCGGATGTGCTCGAGGAAACCAGCGACATCTGATTCGGTTTGGAAAGGCTCCAGAGCCCAGCTCTCACCATGGGCAACATGGGCCATGTCGTACGGGTTACCCCAGAAGACAGCGTTCCCAGTGACCACAATCAGCTCGGTGAGGCCCCGGTACTGGGCCGCCAGGGCCGACCGAGACCAATCAGCAGGGAGGGTCGGGGCGAGAGAGATGAGGGCTGCGTTCTCGTCATGCTCAGGCCCGTGGTGACCAGGAGGGTGCGACGGGTGATGATTACCAGGGTACGGTAGGCCGCTGCCCGGGCGCTCGGACGGAGCCACCAGGTCAAGCGACGCCGTACCATGTCCAAGCAGGTAGAGGTTTAGGATGACGGAGAGGGCCAGGCCGACGAGTAACCAGGGCCCGTGCTGGGCGCTCCGACGCAGATAACGGCGGACCAGATTGCGGAGGCGAAAAGGCCAGGCGGCGTTCCGGGCGCCCCGCGTAAAGTTGGCCGGGAGCTCGTCGGGCTCGTTCGACGGCGTGATGCGGATGTGGAGGCTCATGCGGATGCAATAGGCGTCCCTTAAGTAGAAATAAGAAAAAAAAAAGCTATCCTGAGACAACAGCGGAAGAGAATAGCAGCAAGCGAGCGAGCCCCGGGACGGTTGGCAGATGTGAAGGGTCTCAGGCAAGGGATGTACTTCGTAAGTGAGATACCATACGTTAGGGCTTAGTCGGAGGGGGGGGGTCAACCTGGCACGACTGCCGGAAAAACATTATTTCAAGGTTGGCGGTTGTAGTGAAATGGGTTTGCGATTCGCCTTTTCATCCGGCGCTGGGACGGTTGTGCGAGTCATGTCCCTAGAGTGGAGACGGAAAGCCAGTCTGTAGGACCGAGGTGGCGAGCCCAATTCGAATGCCAGTCAATTCGGCCGCAAGGCGACGTTCTTGCTGCTCGCTTGCCACCGGGACATGGGCCGACCAGTGAGAAGGGGCCCTGGGACTGTTAAGCGTTCCTATTACTAGTGATTGTGCTGGACCCGAAAGGCTAGTCACACAGCCCGGCTGTTTTCTGGTCATTCCCAAGTGCCTCTATACATCGCCCGGCACCAGATCGCCTGACCCAGCGACCTGCCCCCACTGACTTTGTCTACTCGTTTATACCACACTCGTCCCTTCTCCCTTCGCCAGACTTGACCCCCCTCCCGGGCTTTTCATCGACGAGGCCTCCCTCGCCTATCCGGTATACCTCTTGGCATTTGCCAACACTGCTCTATACAAGTGCTACCCTCTAACCCTCAGCGACTTCACCATGTATCGCACCTGGCGCATTCCGTTCCACCATGATGTCAGCCACCGGGCTCTGCCCTTGCTGGGGCGACGAGCCCTAACCACCCGCGGGGCCTGGCTGACTTCAGACTTTGTCAAAGTCACGCCTGAAGTACGTGCCGCACTAGCCGAGCGCCGACCTGTCGTAGCCCTCGAATCCACAATTATCACGCACGGCATGCCTTACCCGGACAACCTTGCCGTAGCACAGGCTGTTGAAGCAGTTGTACGCGACCAGGGCTGCACACCAGCCACCATCGCCTTGTGGGACGGCAAGGTCCAAGTTGGTCTGGACACCGCTCGCCTCGAACAGCTGGCCCAGACCGGCCGGACGGCTACCAAGGCCTCGCGGCGGGACCTGGCTGCGGTCCTAAGCCAACGACTACCGGGCGCCACAACTGTGGCCTCCACCATGCTCATCGCCCACCGCTGCGGGATCCCGCTCTTCGTAACGGGTGGAATCGGCGGTGTGCACCGCGGGGCGGAGTCTACCCTCGATGTAAGTGCTGACCTGACCGAACTTGGCCGCACCCCCGTGGCTGTTGTATGCTCGGGTACCAAGTCCATTCTGGATATTCCTAAGACCCTCGAGTACCTTGAAACCCAGGGCGTTCCGGTCGTCACCGTGGGTGCTGGAGGCCCCCAGTTCCCGGCGTTCTTCACCCCGGATAGCGGCCATCGCAGTGCTTGGTGGGTGGATGGACACCACGAGGCTGCACGGTTCGTTCATACCCAGTTTCATCTCTCTATCGATACCGGTGTCGTTCTTGCCGTGCCAATTCCCGCCGGGGAGGCCGCTCAAGGCGACCTGATCCAGGCGGCCATTGACCAGGCCATCTGGGAAGCTTCGTAAGTTTTCATAGCGCTTGAGGATCGGAAGCCAAATAATGGTTTATCTCTGGCGTATAACGTACCAACTAAGCGGGTGTACTTACACGTCCCCTAATTACGCTTACCGATTTATCCCGTCCCTCGTGGTTACATCGTCTTGCGCAGGGACCAAGGTATACTGGGAAAGGATATCACGCCGTTCCTGCTGCAACGTGTCAACGAGATTACCCGGGGTGCCTCCCTCCAAGCCAGTAAGTTTTCCAACCAGCGTCGCTGTGCAGGCCAAACGTTAAATCCGGTAAGGCCCAGGGTATCGGGCGACGTTCTTAGCTACTCCCGTGTCTAACTGTGTACCCACGCTCGTCCGTAACCTTCCCACAGATATCGGCCTGATCAAAAACAACGCTCGTGTGGGTGGTCAAATCGCCCGGGAACTCTGCGCCCTTGAACATGAAGAGGTAAAGCAAACTTAGAGTACCTCTGGAGCGGCTCTACAAACCCCGACTCCTTGAGGTGCCTAATCACTCACAAACTGCTCATTAAACAACCATGTCGCTATAATTGTCAAATATGGCCCAGTAGCTCCAGACCTGTGGTGTGGGACTCCCGGCCCCCTCTTCAGTCGACTACGGCCCTCGAGCAGTGGCGGCCCCCGCCGATTCGAATGTGACGCTGGTAAGTTTATATTTGAAGGCAATCCGGTAGCGCCACAGACGGGAACCCGGTGACCCTCACCCCTCGGCACCCTACCAAGGTTGGGGAAGCCGGCAGTCCACGCTAGCGTCACCCACTGCCATTGATGAGTCATGCCAATTTAAATCGTACTGAGAAATACTTAACTTCACCATTGCTGACCTCACCCTACACAGATGATAGTAGGCGGCTGTGCGGTGGACGTCATTAGTACCATTCACGCCTCGGCACCCACCGCCCGACTTACCCCCTTGGGTACTTCCAATCCTGGAGTCACCCACTACGCCCTAGGTGGGGTGGGTTATAATGTGGCCCGGGTGTGTGCTCAACTTGGCGAATGGCCGAGGTTCTTGTCCTGGGTAGGCCCTGACGCCAACGGTGACCTCCTCCTCCGTGACATGGTGGCCCGCGGCCTCGACACGGAACTCATCGTGCGAGTCCCAGAGGCGCGTACCGCTGTTTACAATGCCATCCACAATGCCGGCGGTGAGCTCATTACTGCCGTGGCCGATATGGACATTCTGGCCACCGCCGTTCTGCCCACGGTCCAGAGGGACGCCCTCCAGGCCGCCTTGATGTCGCCCCCCGGGCCCGTCCTAGTGTGCTTTGATGGCAACCTATCCCAGGATACAATTCGGCAGCTCTGTGCGACGCTGTCGGCAATACCCAGGGGCCCTTGGACGGTGTTCGAACCAACCTCGGCAGCGAAAGCGCTCAAGTTGCTGGCGACCTGCCCATTTGACCCTCAGGTCCGCTCATCTCTCACACCCTTTCGAGAGACGGTTGTGCAATTGGTGACCCCCGACCGGGCGGAACTGGCCAGCCTTGCTGACGCCCTCCCAACCGAGCTAAACGCCAATCAGCTATTGGTCACCATTGACGACATGATGGCAGCGTCGTGCGCCACGGCCCGGAGCGAGACCAACCGACCTACCCCGCCGGCCTACCCGGCTGACCTACCACTAATTCTGCAGAAAGCCGCTAGCCTACTCACCTTCATCCCTCACCTGGTGGTCAAGCTGGGTGCGGATGGGGTCATCGTGTGCAGTCGGCGGTGGGTCTCACCTTCTGACCGCGTCCAGAAACGTCCATCAGTTCTGCACGAAGGCTCCGCGGGTTTGCCTCTTGCAACCCTGCTAAACACCGTCTGCCCGATGCAGTCCGCTCGCGATCCACTGGCTGAGCAACTCGAAATCGACTGGGCGTACCTTCCCAGCCTTCCTTGTACTCAAGTTCGGAGCGTGGCTGGAGCCGGCGATAGGTACGTGTTCAATATATATATACATACTCTTACCAAGGGAACATCCATTTTCTCCTTGATTAGCCAACGCTACCGAGGCTAACTATTCGATTACTACAACTCCATCTTCCCTACTTACCGCCAATCCTCCCCCGCACGCGTACGTAGTATGGTCGGTGCAATGCTCGCCGGTTTGGCTAAATACTGCCGCCAGCTTCCGCCGGGTAACGCCGATACGCCGATGGCATTCGTGGACCTTGTCCATATCGTTAATGTCGCCCAGCGGGCCGCCGTACTCTCAATTCAATCGACCGAGTCGGTCAGTCCCGACATCGAGCCCAGTTTACTAGCCGACCTCACATTTACCTCTGGATCCTATGGCGGCGGGCTAAAAGGCGGGCCATGGTTCGAATCGAATCGTTAGCCGAAGTTATGCTGCCGAGTATTATAAAAGGCCCACAGTCGCAATTATGGAGGCAATACTGTGTTGCTTCATTCGGGGTAGGGATAATGCAAAACGAAAGTGATATCGACTAATAGAGTAGAAACAGATTGTGAATTCTACGCATTCCGGGTGTAGTTCTTGGCGATAGCCGCCCACTCCTCCTGCTCCTTCGGCGAGGCCATTGCATAGCTGTGCGATTCAGGATCCGGGAACTGGCCATTGCGAACTTCGGTACAGTACTGCTCGACAGCCTTGGCCATGTCTCGGCCGAAGTGTCCATACACTTTGCAGAATCTGCTCGGAACAAGGCGGGCAGTGAGCAAAAAAAGGCCGGAGCCATCCGATTTAGCGGTTATTAGTAGTACGTATGTTGTGAGGGCATTTTCAGAATACTAGTGCAATTTAGGACGCTCCTTAGCCATGCCTAATTAGTAGCCCGGCGTCAACCCAATACTTACTTAGGAACAAATCGGTCAAAGATACCCAACATATCCATGTTAACAAGCACCTGACCGGACGTGTGGGCCCCGGCACCGATACCGATGGTCGGGATGTGTAGGAGCTGGGTGATCGTCTCTCCCACCTGGCTGGGCACGCACTCGATAACCAACGAAAAACATCCGGCCTCCTGCAGAGCCAGCGCGTCCTGTAGGATTATTTCAGCCTGCGCGTTGAAACGAAGGAGGGTTTGGTACGGGTGAGGGGCAAATATGTTCAGTAGGTCCGTCAGGGTGATGTAGGGAAGGGTTCGCACAGTATTTGCCAGCAACACATGAAGAGGATCTACCCTGTAATCGTACAAATCCGAGCAGACAGTACTTACCTTTTTGGCGGTTTTACCCTGAATCTTAAACCCTCCTAAGGCCGTTTCGTGCTGCGGCTTGAGCCCGATGTGGCCCATGACAGGTATGCCGGCCTGGACGATACGGCGGACCGTGTCCGCAATCTCGACGCCGCCTTCGACTTTCACGGCCTGTTAAGGGCGGCAATCAACGGTTTGTTAATGGGTTAAACGTGCTGTACTCTGCTGGCCTCGCATCGGCCCCGGCAGATTATGCCAACTTGCATTACTGGAACATAATGACTGATGAGTAAAACCGTCTTCTCCTACGGACCGCTACAGGTTTGATCAGGGATGCCTGATTTGAGGCGTCTCAAGGCTTACTTACCTCAGCCCGGCCCTCCTTGACCAGCCGAAAAGCGTTGGTGAGGGCCTCCTCGGGGGAGATTTGGTATGACCCAGTAGGCATATCGACGACGCGGAAAGCTTTGGTGCACCCACGCGCGACGGCATTACTATGATGAATCATGTCCTAATGGGGAGGTTGCGCGGGTGATGTGTCGGTCAGAGGCAATGGCGGCCGGAGGTGACGGTAATTAGGCAATCTGTGGAGTCCGTCAACTGGATACTTAAAACAAGGGGGCTGGGTCGGCCATGATGGACATGACGCCTCACGTGAGCGGAGGCGGAAGAAAGTGAAGGCAGTAAAAAGCCACCTGCTGCCTTCCCCAATAGTCGAATGACTTACATGAACCGTCAGCATGGCCGTGCTATCGTAGCCAAGGGCTACCATGGCGAGAGAGTCCCCTACTAGGCATATATCGCAATGGCCCCGGTCGGCCAGGATACCCGTCGGATAGTCGAAAGCGGTGACCATAGTGATGGGAGTCTTCTTGCGATACAGGCTGGCGATGGTCTGTATCGTCACCTTCTTGCGAGCCTCGGATGCTGGCGGTTCCGACGTAGATCAGAAAGGGGCGGATGCACTTGACACAGTCAATTGGGGGAAATTAGGCGGAGATCCCTTTATGGAAGACCGGCGGGCGGGATCTGCCATGCGGCTCCAACCCACGGACAAGGGTGACCACATCATTAGTGGTGCTTTTCAATCTGCATGGCTAAGTCTCATGCGTATTAGGGCTCGAGTTGCGTATGAGGTTCTTACCAGTTGGCACGGTGGGCGTCTCGATGGGCCGAGAGCTGTAGTGGCGTGGCTTTGGGGTCAGCGCAAGGGACCGACTACTTGGGGCTACGACCACCTGTAGCCGAGGTGCTAGGCTTGAGACGCAAGCCAACCAGCCGGTACGACGAAGCGGGGCACGGATTAACTGGGACATTGAGATACAGTGAATTGGACTGTATGGATAGCGTAAGGGATAGAGGCGTCTACTGGGAGTTACTGAAATCCAATCGAAGATAAGTTGTGGTATCAAGTGGGGCAGAGCGAAGCAGTAATATAGGGAGGCCGACCCGAGGAAAGCGTGAGACAACATAAATGGTTAGTCCCGGGCAAAGCCAAGCAAAAAAAAGTAGCCCTGTCGGAAACCGGCGGGCGGGTGGGTGGCGGGATGATATGTTTGACTGTGGCGGCCAGATTTAGGACGCTGCGACACTCCCTCTAGCGTGATGCGCTTCGGGGCAATGACGCACGCCCCTAATGAAACTAAAGGCAGGTGGCGCAGGCAACGCTGGCCTGGGATGTGCAGGCATGGATGATTAAGGCCAGCCAGGGGTAAAATGCCGTACAAGGACCGGACCAGGAAAATCATCCAGTTGATTGAGCCATGGACGAGGTGGTCCACGATGTAGAGGCCGTCACAACGATAGGTGTGCGAGTAACCAAAACGCTACGGCCACTGGAGTTCGCCGACTGTGTCTGAATGGGTGTCACTGTCCGTTTAGGGAAGTTGACTTGGAAGGAGCTAGCCAGTCTAGTGGGCCTTAGCTGTCTTTCAGTGGATGCTGAGTCATCCATTATCACCCGGGACTCGGCGGAGCTTCGGAAAAGCACGTTTCTGCACCAGTGACTTGGGTACTGTGGAGCCCATCGTATGTAACTTGGAAACGCAGGACCATGGTTAAGGATTGGTCCACTCGGGCGGCCAAAAGTGACGGCTAGGGGAGCGGGTGAGTGTCAACTGGTTAGACACCGCCGGTTCTCCTGACAAAGAGGTGCGCCCATATTTAAGCGTTCTGACGACGGACACCCTCGCCAGGTGGTATTTCCCCTGAAAGCGGTATAGTGACAGGCGAGGCCAAGAAAATGGACATGATGTACTCGGCGAAAAGCAATGCGAAAGCCATAATTAGGATCATCACTTACCTTTGCTGTTGACATGGTAGGGCTCTTGGGATGTACATATTTTTGCCATAGCTAACCCGAAGTTTGGCCTTGGTTGCGTTACAAGTTTTGGTCGGATGATTGAAAGAACGCTCACATGGGTACCGGGTCGATCTGTACACTAGAAACTGAGGGCCAAAGGAAACCCTTCCCAACTTTGATGCTTTTAGTGTGGGTCGTATCCCCTATCTACTGCCGTGGAGGTCGGTCAATCGGCGCCAGATCATGGAGCGACCCTGGAACCAGACAGTACCGTATCCGTTGCTAACAGTAATTATCCACCACGATTGACCTGAGTCTGACAACGATATAGCCCGAGGCATAGTTAAACCCTCCCCCCATCATCTGACGGAAGGACTGGACCCTGGTCAACCACAGGGGCAATCGCCACGGAAAGATGTCCCATGATATAAAGAACCCGTATTTTATTACTAAAGGACAAGAGAATGGATCTTTCTGACGAGGCACGGCTGCCCTGGCCTTAATATTAACTGATCGTTTAACAGCTGAGGCAGGTCAGTTAGAATACCGTGGCCCAAGGGAGGGGATCGAATCCCGGTCAGGCGGCGGCGGTGGCGGCGGCGGCGTCTAATGCATACCATCGAGCCTTCTGCATTGTGGCAGCACGCTAACAATCGAGAGGTTGGCAAGATGACGGCGTGGCCGATTATGCCTTGGACCGCATCCTATCGGACGGGATGGGCCGTCCACCTCCCTATCTCTTCCGCATCCTCCTCCTGCCTGGTACTACATGGCGATTCTGGCGTTGACATAGCGTTTTCGGACCTACCAGCTTCGCCGGGTCGGTTAACTGGGCTGTGCCAGCTACTAGACTCCTCTGGCTCAGCTCACAGCCCAGATGCCCCGCTGCGCAATGCAGTGTCAACGAGCCACCGCACATCCCCCCCCAACAGTAGCCGTCTCCACCGATCGATTCCTATCCCACACGCTCTTCGGTGCCGCGGTGGGTTGGACCGAACGCCGCCACCCTTTGGTCATTTCAGTCCTTCACGCCCCAGCCATGGTCTCACAGGCTTTACGGAAGAATAATGGTGAACACGACCCCACACTTCCCCCAGCACATCGCCCCTTAATTTAGGGACAACGTCTAATAATCCAGCATATCCCCATCTTCTCTACCACCCCCTTTCCCATTCCTCCCTTTCGCCGGTTTAGGTTGTCCTGTGCAACCCGCCACCGGGAGATTTCCTGAACACCAACCCCACCCTTTTTCATCGCCATCCGCCAACCACACCAGCTTTTAATTTAGCCAACTTAGGAACTCGGACCACGGCCACCGGCGGGCGGATGGTTGCGCGATGCTAGTTGGTCTGCACTGGGTCATGCGATCCTATCCGGTCGAGTGTACGTGTGGGATCGGATTCAGTCGTCCACTTGTCCACCCGGCCCAAACCATGGCTACTCGCTTTTGAGCGTGTGTACATGTCTTTCTTGCGTTGTTCATTCATCCTTGTACCATCGATTACCCGCCGCGCTGTGCCTTTAGCCTGGCCTACACTGCTCCCCCCAATGGTCTAATTTAATTTAACCCTTGGTGCGATTAGCCAGCTTGAACCAAAGCTAACCGAGGGGACCCGAAGCAATTGTCGGGGTTATTCGCACATACATACCTGTTCTTGAGCGCTCCCCCAACTGTCGTTCCGCCATCGGCCCACCTCTTACACCGGACGTCTAAACCAAATCTTGGGGTGGCGGTATGCAAGGTGCCACCATTCGAGAAAAAAACATCAATGACGGGGCGGTTAAGGTCGATAGGGCCAGCGGTCAGTTGGTTTGGTGGTGTCGGGGGACAGTTCCTTTCCTGCTATGGCGGGCGAGGCTTCAGCCGGGCGGCTAAGCGGCGCAATACAGTCCCAACCGGTAACGTGAAGGATATTCTTGAGTGAAGACGGCGTCTACCTCTGCTGGCCGTGTTTGTGAGCCCCATAAATTTATCCGGTAGATATGAGCGTCAGCGTCGTCACCCTAACTACCTTGGTACATTGGTGACGAGTGCGGATACATTATAGCCCTGGCGTGCGCTTTTCAGCGGTTCGTAGATAATAAATTTTTCGTTAGAACCGCTCCTCGCCACGGATCAGTCCAAAACCATTTGATACCAAGGGTTGGGTTGAGACAAGGTAATGGAGGGCTATAGTATTGAAGCATACTTGTACCCTTAGTCTTTTAAAACAGAACCCCGAAAGGATAGCGATTGTTGTCCGTGCTGCCGGTGAGCTAGAGCAGTAAGTTTACAAATATGGCCACAGGGCCGGGACAGGCCCGAGAACCTGGAATTAATGAAAAAACGCATGCCAATCACTTCCAGTTGTTGCGCTCTAGAACGGAAACTACTGTCGTTGCGACATGTGGAAGCGGGTCTAGAAGGTCAGAGCGTAGAAAGGACGAAGCTACACCTGTTGGGTAGTTCTAGAGACAAGTAAGAAAGGGGGGGGCCGGGAGGGGGCGCAGGTGGGGGCGGCTTGGATGGGCAGTAGGGGAAAGGAGCTGCATACAAGAGAGTGGGGTGGCCACATTCGAGATAGCGAAAATGGGGCGGATTCCCATCCTATCCAAAACGGCATGTGCCTTCGTCCTACCGTCGCCCCCTTTTCAACATCCATCGGCACCCTCATTCGCACGAGCACTTCGAGCCCAACTGGCGGTACTCCACCCTTTCAAGCGCGCGCCATGGCCACGTCTATTCTGGGAACGGTGCGGTATCAATTATAGTGGCGGTAGGCGGTTGGGGAGAGCTGGCCACCAGTGCCGGTGTCCACCGTGTCTACGCCGCCCCAAACGTAGGTATCACTTATTCGCCCTCGGCAAGGGAGTGCCTCTGGGCTGATATCCACCCAGTAAAGACTGCGCCTTAACAGGACAATATCATGTCCCTGGGTGCTCTTTCTCGACCGCGTCAATTATTTATTTTATTTTTAACCACTGCACAAGCCAAGCAGGTATTCCATTGGCAAACAATGCCTGTCTATATACACGTACGCATCCATCCACAAAGCTACACATACTTACGCTTCGGCGCTTATCTCAAGCCGCCTGGTTCCCATGCATTCCAATTTATATCGCTAACTTTCTAAAAGACAGCCTGTCGGGCTTACCGATGTGTGTCCTTCTGCCGAATTTCAATCCTGCCTTTAACAGCTTCGGGTTTCCTGCCTTTTACAGAAAGGGGTATGGCAGCTGTCAAACGGTCATGGTTTGTATCACATTGCTAATTGGTGGTAGGCAGTGGAATGAGGGGGGTGACGGCGGTGGACAGGGAGGAAGGGATAGGGTGCCAATAGAAGTTGTGCTCGCCTCTCCCCAAGCCCGTTGCCTCTGACACGACTAGTTGTAACTGCTCAATGTTTAGAAGTATCACCGCCCACCCAAACTTGAGCTCGGTGTACGCAACACCGGGCTAGCCATGTCCTCCAAACTCATCATAAAATAAACGGGGCCAAACCGGAATAAAGAATATATCTAAGTCAGCTAATTAGCTGCGAAGGTCCAGGTGACGAAGGGGTCATTTTTGAAGGCAGTTAAAGGTATCATAGCCCTGCATTGCCTCCGCTTGGCGTGGTGAGGTAGCAGCAGCGACGATTACCTTTGGCGCATCGAGGTAAAGCGATGTGACTCATTTCAGGGCGGCCTTTCATGTCATTCTTTTTTTATACCCTTTTGGAATCCTTAGCACAACTACTTTCGTGAAGGCCAGTTATATATCAGGCAGCGGGCAACTCTCCACCCCATCCTAGACTGTAAAGAAGGCCTCATTAAATACAAGTACACAGAATACTGAGGAAAACCTGCTGGGCCCAAAGTCCGACCGGGCCAGCGGGCTGTTTACCCTTGCCCAAACCTCCTGTCCACTGAGGATCTGCCCTCTTCGTCTTCAGTCCCGACTAAGAATGAACTAGTCTTTTAAATTGGGCCTAGTTCAGTGGACCAGTGTTTTGACAGTCTATAGTCCGCAGTACTGCGAAAACCGCGGGCAAAATATGAAACTACTGGCCGATACGGTGGCTGTGACTTGGTGACTTTTCTGGAGCTGCCTACCTGCCCTCCCCCCACTCACCCTCACCACACCAACACTGACAGACCAATGCTCGGTGTCACTCGCCCTTAGCTTTATACAGAGTGGATTTCCTACTAACGCTCATTGAGAACATAAATTCAGTCCGCACAGTCGTCCAAAGTTCCCATCAAAAGTCATGTACGACTCTCACAACCACCAACTGATGTCATGAAGGCCGTCAGCGCAGGTCAGGGCAGCTGGCGGTCCATCACCTTTATGATAAGTTGGGCCGACCGAGAGATCTCCTCAGCAACACCTAGACGTTGGTGATGAAACCTTGGTCGGAACGGTTTGTAAAGCTATCTCACCACGACTCCAAATCTGGCCGATGGGCAACCAAGCTGCGAATGGTGCGATTATTAGGTTGTTTTTTTTCCGACAGCCTTACTGTACTACTCGTACCCGGCCATCCGTCTTAGATTGGATTTACCATAGCGGAAGTTTAGGCCCGACTATCCGCCTTTCTACACACCAACATTATTCCGCCTCCCTTACATTGACGTAGGCTTCTTTGGGATGGTATATACCTACCCAATACGGAGCATCGCCCAGTCGTCACTCGTACCGAAATGGGGTACCGTATTTGAAAAGTGGTACACGCTATTCGGCCAGTCACCATCCCTGCTGTACTGGCCACCTCTTTTCCAGCCGCCGAAGGTCTGTTCAGGACAAACCATACACCACCGGATGGGTAAAAATTCATATTCCTATTATCCATGAAGAGACTTCTCATTTCCACTACGACCGAAGATAAGCTTGTCGCGAAACCAATGGCCTCCTTTGGCACAGGTGGCAAGTCTTGATTGAAATTTACCTCCCAGTAGCTGATCTCATACATCGTAATCCACCGTTATTCAAGATCGAACTTAATTTCTACGTTGTAGTTAGATATATAAGGATTAATTGGCAACCACGCAGGTCACAGAGCCAGACGCAGGCAATATGAGCCGGATGGGTAACAAGGTTCGCATTGTTCAGTCACGCTGTGTCAGAGGTTGTAGTCGGCTGGGGTGTACAACTACGGTCGGTCCAAGCAGAGCCACAAACATGTAGGTTCAACGCTCTCTTCTCTTCCCCTTCATCATCGACTTCCCGCCCCGCCTCTTCACTCCCTATGCTTTATCACTTCACCGCGGCCCAGAATAGTTACTTGAGCACACTTACCTGTCACATACCAGCTCCTTACTCGGCGCAAAGGGACGCCATTGTACCACTAACTGTGGCGGGCCAATGGTTGTACCGAAGGGAAGGATTTCAGTTCCCTATAGGTGTAGAGTAAATGGAACTGTGAATAGATGATGGAAGCTAAGAACGATTATCAGCGTCAGCACCTGTACCCATATCCGGTATGATTGTCAAGGTCCGTCGGTAAGCAGGTGACGGGTCGAATAGGGGTGTTAGAGTTGGTGTGGGTGTGGATGTGAAAGGTGAGATTGCTACCCAAGTCGCCTTGCACGAGCCTCTGGTGGTTTAGCGACCTTATCCTGGGGTTCAATTTAACGGTTGGCCAGTGCCAGTTAGTGCCGACTCTCTATTGATGAGTATTTTTTCACAGGCCACCCAGCCGCGCCTGTCATTTCGATTAAACCATTTAGAGTGCAACCCGTCGGTGGCTAGCTTGGTTGAGGACTTCAGGCGAGGGACGAAGCAAGGTTAGCGAAACTTTGGATGCTGCCTTACCGTAGCGATAGAGAGAGGTACGGGCGCCCAGTGTTCGAGGGTTAAGTTTGAGAGAGTGGCGGGGAAAACGGCCTCAGTAGAAATGGTTGTGATGGATGCAAATAAATTTTAAAGGCAAGTATGGCTACAGATTTTAGTGGCGGCCGGATATACCTCAACCTTTGCACCCTATGCACCGCTTACTACTCTAATATCGTGGCGAATAGTTGCGCCTGTACCCCCATCTAGTCGATTAGAAGAGGGCTTGTAGAAGTAGCCTAAATAGGGCACTGTGTGATGATGGTTCCCAGAAAACAGGGATTGATTAAAGTGTCTGCGAATCGACTTCAAAGATTGCGTTCTAGAAACCGTAAAAAAATGCACGCCCTAACTAGTACGCAATTGGAAGTGATATGCTAGACAATCCCACAAATAGCCCGTGACGTCTCACTCCATTCCCATCCTCAGTGCACGGCCGACGCGGGCGTACAGGGTCTGTTGAGGGCGGTGGGGCTAGAATGGAAGCACTAAGAAAAAAAAGTAGGACTGGGAATGCAAGGAAACTAGGCCTTCACATCGCAATAAGGGGTTTCTCACCAACCTTCTGTCCCGCCATCGATCCTTTTCGTCAAGCCTCACGGGCGGCAGGCTGTCAATCCACTGGTGAATGTGCCGCGCCAACGTCCAACGCGCGTCCTCAGGGCGCGTTAGTTCGATGTATAGTTTATTTGGACAGGCTTCGGTTTTCGGGGAGAATTTTTTTAATTGAATGGACTTTTAGGCGGCTGGGCTGGTCAGAAACGATGGTCCTTTTGTTAATGTACATCACAAAAGCACACCCTAAACAGACATGGGTCGAATTCGTCTACCCTATAAAGCCATTCGGTTCAGCGAAGATAATTATTTGACAACCTATCTACCTTCAAATAACTTATTACCAGCTCTTCACATCATGGTCTGCCCTCCACCGCACCTCGACCGCCATGGTGACGGGCTAGACCTGGCTCCGCGTGCAGCCCAAGTCCTATCTGAGACTACGTTTATCACTAACACCTGTAAAAAAATACTCGCCCCCCTCGAAGCACCAGTGTAGCCCGACTCGTCACTTAAGCGTCACTTCGGGCCACACTAGATTAGTATTAAACTTCCTTATTAAGACCCAGTTCACCGGGCGACTGTCGGGTAGTTAAAAAAGCTGAGCTTTATTGATGCACTACCTTCGTGCCCTTCATCTGGCGTTGCGAAGATAAAAAAAGACAATAGGCTATGTCAGTGGAGTACGCCATAGTGCCACCATTACACGGTCCACCCAGTCCAGTGTGAGCCCGTCGTTCACTGCCCCTTGCCACCACCATTTTCGTCCCTCTTGGTGCACTACCTTAAAGAGCCCTCTTTCGCCCCTTCGTGTTCACTACCCCCCTCGGGACTCTACCTCCCCCCCCCTTCAGGATCCCCAACTCCTAAATATATTAAACACAAACACTACGACTCATAGAACCTCCACCTCAGCTACATTCAACTCGAAACGTCCGGATCCGTAGCGTTCGTCCAGGATAATGGTTGCCTACACCGTTTGGTAAACTTTCGGCTCTTTCCCTACCTCACTCACTTATCTACTATATTCTTGAAGCATTGCGCCGGTCGGAAAAACCATGGCCGCCTCGTCGCGTAGAGTTGTGGAAAGAAGTCGATCTGACCATATCAAGTGTTATGGAATATGCTACAGTGGTCGGCGAATGAACAGCAGAGTCGTGGAATTTGGGCATAAACTCACACAACCGATACTGCAGTAGAGTTGATTTTCGTGCATCGGGTATCTTGACCTCCCTCCCCTCCACACTCTACCCCACCCGGCTGAGCCAAAGCACTTAAATTATGGGGTTGTGGGCATCACCGGTAGGTAACCGATAAGTGACTCCCCGCCCAAACAACCTCAACGATAATCACCGCCCTGCTCCAGATTCATCCAACGCACCCTAGATACGCAAGACGACACTGGAGGTACTGCCAGAGTCTCTGGGCGATAAATATCTCTCCCAGCTTCCACCATATAGCCCTGGGAAATACGATCACTGCGAGGTGTAGTGGTGGCGAATCCCCCCCCTCAAACGAACCCAGGCGAGAAAAGAGTGGAAATAAGGTTGGCGGTACAACATCTGCATCAGCCTTGTTGACTGGGGTTTCCCGTCAAGAGCCGTCGGGCGGCGTTGCTCACAAGTCCATACCTTGATCGTGGCAGGCTCGGTCAGGTGCGTGCATGGTCGAGTGGTATCGACACCCTTGCTAAAAAGACATCACTAAATATGTTCCCACCAAGAGGTCACGTAGGGCTACTGGTTGGGTGAGGGAACAGGAAGGAGCTGGTGCTGGTCAGCCAGTGACCTCCTGCGCTGTACTCTCCATGTGAGGGTTTAGACAAGACGTCCACAAGAGTTGTGGGCTGGCATGATGAACCCAATCCATAACTACCTGCTGCTTTCAGCAATTGTGATGAGGGGAGGGGGGCTTCCGCGCGTGACCTTATCTTCCCCCCCCCCTCCACGCCTAGGAAAAATGGGTACAGACCTAATCCGGAAAGTGCCCCCAAAACCTCAGGCACGCCTGCTTATCATAAGTGCTGAGCGGCTGAAGTCCGAGCATGACGGCAGCCAGCGATTTATCGGTGGTAGCAATCTAAGGGCCGTGGTCTGATGTCCCTAGGCTAGCTATATAGAAACTACCTCCTTTACGGGGCTGAGTTGGCATTACTAAGGGAGGGAGTGGACTGCCAGTGGCTTGTCCAGTAGGAACTTGGAGTGGGCGCTGTATTATCTAGGTGATGAAATAGCGTAGTAAATAAGAAGTAGAAATCCTTCGTCGCTGACTGTGGGGTATTATCGGGGAGTGAAGGGCCGACTGGCCGGCCATAAGTCTAGGATCCCCGAGCCATTACCATGACCAGCCCAAGCACCGTACGGGCTAGGGAAGAAAAATCGCACCTCCATCAGGCCTTAACGTTAGTTTTTGAGTTGACCATCACCGGTTTTGGCTACCCCCCTAGGTCATCAGCAATAGAAGAGGACAGGGACGAGTGATAGTGTTCACCCGTCAAACAAACCCCACGACACGACACGACACGACGGTGGCAATGGCAATGGCAGTGGCAGTGAAAAGATGACGGTCCCCTTTTACCTAGCGTCATGATTTAAGCCTCGGAATTGTCAACTTGCGAATGGCCCAAGTTGCTCAATTGAGTAACCCAAGCAGGGAAGTGCTGATAATGATGGCGGGGTAGGTGTTGGCGAAAAGAAATCGATGGCAGTGGGAAAGTGTAGGCCAAGGGAGACCAAAGTGAGGCGACAAAAGTGCGCAAAGACCTACTCGGCAATATGACTATGTTTGGGTTAATTATGCTTGCGTTTACAAGTACGACCCTCTCGCTTAGCAGTCGGTCTACCCGGCACCCCATCTCTTTTTTCATCACCCCTTCCCTCACTCGAAAAATGGTTCCCGATTCGCATTCCCCTTCAATGCTACCGTTTATAGTTGCATCCCTCGGCGCCCTTGGACATCACTGTGCTCAGGGAGAAAAAAAAAAGAACACAATAAGTCGCTGGACCTGCACGCACTGTACAGGTGAAAAAGGGTTGAGATCTTGACAATGAAAAGTAATGAGGGAATATCTTCCACCACCCCTTCTTATCCGCCTGTGTACCACCCTGAGTCGCTGACTTTTCTTCGGCCTTAGCTACTGAGTAAGGCACGTACACATAACTCATTTGTGGGAGCCGTGGTGGTGGAAGATGGGTGTAGGGGTGCCGGGCAGTCTTGTATCACCACCCCGCTCCATCCCTTTTATTCACCCATTACCCCGTTTAGCTGACAGATAATGGGAGAAATGGAGATAACTGCACTCTCCCCATGCAGCCTCTCATCCCTTTCCCCTGCTTTTTTTTTTTGGCCAACCATGTCTTTCTTTGCATTAAGGTGCAGCCCCTGGGGGACTATAAGTAGGACTGGCATGCCCACTATTTGGCAGTGCATTATCCACACTTACACATGCATGTCACCACTGGTGCCCCTTCTTCTCCCTCATAGAGCTCTTACTCTTGCAACTTATTATTTTTCCTTAACACCAATGCCCAGCTACACCTCATAGTCTGACCTACACCTCGCCCTGTTGCACCCGATTCGCCGTTAGTCCTATACGTTTAGCTCTCCCAGCCTGACCATCATTTGGTTTTACACCGCCTACCTCACTCGTAGTCGCGATCCTCATCAAGCATATTTCGGCCATGAGCGACCCCACCCTTAGCCCTAAGGGCCAGGCCCTGGCCAGTCGGAAAAGCAAAACTCTCTTCCCAGAAAAGCTCTACTGGTAAGTTACTTTTATCTCTAGGCTGTGATGCTGTATTAGGCTAGAGCTGTGCAGAAAATCCGTCTTCCACACCTCGCTACTCTCCCGATACTAATCTCGTTTTCATTTTTACTATCTGTATCTATTGTTTTTATAACTCTTGGCCAGTATCCTGGAATCCGAGGAGCACATGGACTGTATTTGGTGGAATGACAAGGGCACTGGCTTCTGTGTTGACCGTAGTAGAATCAATCATAGTACCTTCCTGGCCAATCATTTCAAGACTGATAAAAAGGAATCCTTTGAACGTCAGCTTCGGGTAAGTAAATGTCCCCACATATCTGAACATTATCCATCCGTACTGCTGCTCCATTTTTTAAATAGAGAAATGGTTGCTATTACGAATATCTACTTACCCATCCTATTGCACATACCCTATCTTTCACTTTCCCAGGGCTACGACTTCAAACTCCTAATTGACAACCGCAAGTCCAAGGATAGGGGCAAGCTTGTTGCTGGGTACTCTCATCCTTGCTTCATCCGGGGCTCTCCCCACCTGCTATCTCAGGTGAAAAACCTGGGAAACTACCGGAAAACCAAGATGAGGCAGGAGGCCAAAAAGGCCAAGAGTCAGCTCCTGGTCCAGACAGCCCCCACCATCTTCTCTTCCAGCCCGGACATGAATTGTAAGTGTGACCGGCCTTAGTTAAAATTGTTTGTATCAGATACTACATCTCCAGATTACTAGGTGCTGCGGAGGTAGTCAGCTCAGCTGTTTGCTAATCCATTATCCATTCTTATCTGACCTACATTTCGCTACCATAGCCACACTGCAGATGCCGGATCTGTATTTGAGCTCTGGTTTGCCATCCTCACCATTTACCCCCACGGGTCAGATCCAACATCAATTCGCCCTGGGCCTGGATACCCCATCGCCAACAGCCATCTCCATGACCCCTACTAGTGACCTGTCCACTACTACCCCGTACTCTTCCTATGTGCCCAACCCCTATTTTTCCCAGCCCCCTACCCCTTATCACCACCAATGCCTACCTACCCACTTGCATCACCACCAACCAACGGTAAACCAAGGTTCGCCATTTTCCTCCACCTCTCAACCTCCCAGTCCACCTTTTCATCCCCACATGGTAATGGCTTCCTCTACCATGGGGCTGAACCACACCTTAGTTCCCACTTCCACGATCCCTGAGGTACCAGTAACCAACATGGTGGTATTACCCAATGGCCTGGCCGTCAACTACTCAGAGCTAGCTACGTACTATAGTATGTAAAAAAACGATTTATCCACAATCTGTATGTGTAATCTGTCCTTCTGTGCTTTAATGATCTGTCCGTTACAATAATATTTAAACTTGTATTTGTGGCTACCATGTAATAAAACGGTATTTGATTCCTGTGTAAATCGTACAATTTCCCATACTTGTACAATAGCCCCTGTGAATAGTATAGGCAATTTAATAAGTATAGTTGGTAAAACCAAAGGGTTTAGGAGACTGGTCAACTTTACAATGTATGATTCGGGAGCGACGCATTATCTTGGTGCTTATTGCTTATGGCCCAGTTCTTCCAGGAACGTCTGGGTGCAACGTGTGACCTGCGCAAAGTTGCGGTCAAAACCTGACTGCCCACCATAGTAAGGGTCCCGAATGATCTTATCGCCCTGCGGATCATACGAGCCAAACAACTTGACTATTTGAATGATGAGAGGGCACAAGACGGTGCAGTTGGTGGGATTGGCAACTAGGTTAAAATTAAGCGGCGGTCAGCTTACCCGGCCAGGGATTCAAACCAACGAGACATATGTGCTCGTTCTAGTTTGGTCAGCTACCCAATAGCGAGCGCACCGCAGATCCAGAGCAATCGCCGCTGTAATACTTACTCTGGGCCCGGCTGCCCTTGGGCTTCATTTTGTTTAGGTTTGCCAAGTTGGATTCGTCCATGCAGAGGATATAGTCGAAACGGCGGAAATCTTCGGGTGTTACCTGTTGCGGGGCGGTTTAAAAAAGGGGAGATGGGTGAGAGTGTGAAACCAAAAGCGCCGGCGTGGGTTAGCAGTACGGTCCAGATAGTCCGTTGATCCAGTATATCGCTAGCGGGTCTTGTTTTAGGCGCCAACTTAGTTCGTGGGCAGTACGCACCTGGCGGGCTAAATGGTTGACCTTCACGCCATTCTTGATACAGGTTTGTACGGATCGGCTGTCCGGCGTATCGCCAGCCTAATGGGCGAGAAAATGATTGTGATGAATACAGTGATGAGTGGTTTGTTGGTTAAGTCGTGATTGTCAACTTATTAGTCGCTGCGGGTTGGAACTCATAAACCTCATCGCCCTCTTGAATACCGATATTCCGGCTGATCCAACGGTAGAAGGGAATTCGGACCAATTTATCGACCACATACATGGAAACTGTTGGTGCCAGCACTATCCACGTAGAATTGATCAGAAAGATCGCGTTGCTGGACATGGTGCGTAAATACCGCCTCAGCCATCGGCGACCGACAGATATTGCCTAGGGTATGAAGTGGGAGTGACGACGACCGAATGATGCAAATTAAACAAGGAGGGTTAGCTGGAGTTTTTCGAGGTTGGTGTGGTTGCTAGGCAGACTGGGTGACCTCTTTAACCGAATGGACGAGTTCGACGATTACCCGACCAGCATGAAGTCTCCCGGAATCACAGGCAGAGCCGGGCAGCATGTGTGTTGTATAAGTACCTACCGAGGCACACGAAAAGGACGCTTGTTTTGGCGGGCATACCGAGTGGGTGAGGTGGTCAGGGTGTTAGGGGGCAATGAGGACGGAGTCGGATGTCTCAATCCGATGGAAGCTAGTAGTAGCGGGCAAACAGAAAACGTGCCTCTAACCTCCTTCCCTTCACCCACCAAGCCCAGCGTAGAGCGTACAGGTCTAGCAGGACACTGGGTGGTTGGAAGTGGCAAGTCGGCCGGGAATGCAGCCCTCCGGGTGAGAGCCAGGGTACTCGCAGGTTTCACTACTGTACCCATGCAACTACGCGGGAAATGCATGGCAATTTTGGACCCTGACTGCATCTAGCTTAGTTTTTCCTGGCTACTTAGCCCACGAATTCTGTGCTTGACATCTCTTATCCAATTCCCCCCTTTGCTTCGGCACCTTACCCAACCTCGCCATGGCTATCATCAAGACTCAGGGCGATCCTCGCCAGCCCCAACAGGTGACACCCTTCTACATCAGCACGGAGATGCGGGCGCACAGCGGTGACCTCTTGGTCGACATTTACAACTTCGTGGCACTCATCGGTGCCGTGGTCGGCGTGGTCCTTCGGATACGGTGGTCGTCCTGGTTATCCCTCTTCGCCTCCATCCTCGGGTACCTCCACCGCCGCCCGCTCACCGCCGACCCCTCCAAGAACAACACCACCATGTCCAGCGTCAGCTTCGCCGTCATGGGCCTTGTCTCGACCTACGCCCCCATGGTCGCACAATTCCTCCGTAAGGAGGCTCTCCTAAACGGCAACTGATGCAGGCGCGAGGCGAGAAGCTGAGGTGGGGCCAAGCTCTACTTAGCATAGTTAACCGACCAACTCTGAATACTGCGGTTGGTGGCCAGCATCTACCTATGTAATAAAGCGTATCCCGTCACCCAAATGTAGCAGACGCTGGAGATAGTCGACCAAAGTAGTATATGAGAGAGGCCATTTTGACCAGGGGAATTGTACCTTATGGGAGAGAGAGAAAGCGCCCTGGATACCACAATTCCCATATCCCGCTCGGGGGAGACAAAGTCTTAATGGCCCGGTACACGAAGTTGCTCCGATGCTTTAGAGAGCGTCGGTGGTCTAATCAGCTGCGAAGCCCACCCGCGCCATTCATCACAGAGCCGCTGCCGACCGTGATTTTCTGGAGGGGCGGCTTTCATCAGAATTCCATGCCAGAAAGCCGGGAATTGCCGTATATTATCAGAACCATGGCCGGTATGTGTATTTTGCAGCCATGACCCTTGTCAATAACCCATCCTTACCTAACATGGTCGGCTTGACCTGGCGTCAGATACCAAACTGGCCTTCCAGTACACACGCGCTTGCGCCTGACGAGCACCTACCGTGTTTGCCAGATGACTGTGCAGAGAAGGGGAACTCTCACACATCACCCTACTCCTCCTCTCGCACACCCGGAAACCGCCAGGACGAGGGAGGGCGTGTACAACCTGGTGGGTTATACAGCGGCAGACACCTGCGACAAACAGTAAGCTCGTGATCTTTCCCGTGTGGGGAGGCTGGTGTCGTCAACCTGCGTAGGTTCGCTTCGGTCTTCGCCCTCAAAGGATATCCGCAGCTGGTGGCTAACTAATGCACTGTCCCCATGGGCCTCAGAGGGAGGGAGAGAGAAGTTGATGCCACCGCTTTCCACTAGATAGTGTCAGCATTACAGCATAAACCCAGACAGTTGCCCATAGGTGTACGTCTGTGGCTTCAACCGTGCCTTGGTTTTCACAGCAGTATCCAGCGTTTGACTTGCAATTTAGGGTGGCTGGTTGGGGGACGACGCGGCGGACGGGGTACATCTTGGTAGCCAGCTCTAGTCCAGCCGCGACTATTCCTCCAGGTATAGCGGCCCCGGCGGGTGCAGGACGAGAGATGTGATCTCTAATTAGCTAGCCTGTGTCGTACCACGGACGCGAGAGCGTGGCACAACTGTCATCTATCCTCTTCAAAGCGCGGCCAATTTCTCACCCTGATCCTCCTAACCCTTCCGGCGTGCCAATGGAAAGCAGGGTAAAGAGCGCGACAGAGCCGACTTCCCCCACCCTCTTGCCATACCACACCACCCCAACTTACACCCGAAGCAACCTGACAGCCATAACCTTCGCCAGCCTTCCCCTTTACACCTTGGTCTCCTCGTCATTGTCAACCCCAACGTACGCCTACTCGTCACTCTCACCTATCCCCTTGACATTTTGGGTTTCAAAAGTCAGAAGCGTTTCCTATTTTCTCCTTTCCAAACCACGCGAGCTTCAGCCTAACCTCGAGTCCAGCTCTGATGGGGGGGGGTTATCCGTCGTGATGGTGGTGTCACGTCGGCTTCAGCGTATATAGTCCATTGTTGGTCCTCGCGCACTGCCCCCCCCCCTTCCCTTTGTATTCTTGTTTTTCAGTCGTTAGCGCTTCTCACCTTCAACACTGGCACCCACTTCCCTGCTATCCTGACACCTTTCCATGTGTTTGGGAGAAGCCTCTGAACTATCACTTCCTTATTGATATCAACACCCTAACTGACCATATCGAGCGGTTGACCTGTCTTGCCCACCGCCAATCTAGATCCACTCTCCTTCCCCCCTCACAATAGACTCTAAAACCCAGTTGTTGAGCGACTGCTTTAGTTTCGATCCCCTTTCCGCCGCTCTCTAGTCGCCTGTCAATTTTTAATGCACACCTCTATCGACCACAGGG
>JANBPT010000401.1:0-38186 GCA_027575765.1 Tieghemiomyces parasiticus | reverse complement strand
CGGCATGTGGCCTAGTGGGCTAATCCCAAGGCTCACTGGTCCGGACCATGTCGAGTCACGATCGCACAGTGGTCAGGGGCTTAATCTCACCATGTATCCAGCCTGGATCCCTCTTCCTGCTTCAAACGGTGGGAGTCTTGGGTGTTTAGCGTCCTCCGTCGGTACCTGACACGACTCGTCTATTAACCGAGCTTATTTTTTTGTACTCCTTGTCTGCCACTTTCTTTTTATATATATATATATTCTTGTCGCTATCGGACCCACCACGCCGATATTATTTTGCCACTGCTCGTGACCGGTCTCGTTCGCCCCATTCCCACCATGCTAAGCCGCCGCCTCTTTACTCGCACCCAGATCTCCCTCGCGCGGTCCGCCGCCAGGACTGGATCTGCCCGGGCCCCGCTGGCTACCTCCAACCTGGCCGCTCGCCGGGCTCTTCACGCCACCCCAGCGCCTCGGGCCAATACTACTGCCCGCACCACCACTTCTACGCTGACCCACGCCGACACCGCTGCCAGCGCTGAGACCCGGGCCACCATTGACCGTTTCCAGCGGTACACCCTGGGTACCTATGTGCGCCCCCCACTAGTACTCACCCACGGCGAGGGTTGCTGGGTCTTCGATTCGGATGGCCGAAAGTTCCTTGACTTCACCGCGGGCATCGCCGTCAATGCCTTAGGCCATGCCGACCCCGAGGTGGCCCGCATTCTCCACCATCAGGCTCAGCGCATGGTGCACATGTCCAACCTTTACCATAACGAATGGGCTGGGGAGCTTGCCGAGGTCCTGGTCGAGTCCACGATCGCGGCCGAGCAGGCCCGCTCGACCGCGCCAGCGGCGGTCGGAGAGGGCGCGTCGGCCTCGACGGCTACCTTCCACCCGAGTAAGGTGTTCTTCGCCAATTCCGGCACGGAGGCGAATGAGGGGGCCCTGAAATTCGCCAAGAAGTACGGCAACCTGCAGCGCGAGGCCCACCCGGACCGGTACCCACAGGGTAAGCACGAGGTACTGGCCTTCTCGCGTGGGTTCCACGGGCGGTCAATGGGGGCCCTCTCGGCCACGGCGGCGCCGGCCTACCAGGCGCCGTTCCAACCGCTGGTCCCGGGCTTCACCCACACGCCCTACAACGACGTGGCCGCGGCGGAGGCGGCGATCCACGAGGGCACCTGTGCAGTCATCGTGGAGCCCATCCAGGGCGAAGGTGGGGTCCACATGGCCACCCCGGAGTTCCTGCGGGCCCTCCGCCGTCGCTGTGACGCGGTGGGGGCGCTCCTCATCTACGACGAGATTCAGTGTGGCCTGGGCCGTACCGGCCAACTGTGGGGGTTCCAACATTATCCGGCCGACTGCCGTCCGGACCTGGTAACCATGGCTAAGCCCCTGGCCAACGGGATCCCCATCGGCGCCGTTCTGCTGACCGACGAGACCGCGGCCAAGATCAACCCCGGTGACCACGGAACCACCTTTGGTGGGAACCCGCTCGCCTGCCGCGTGGGCCTGCATGTTCTGCAGCGTATCCGGCAGCCGGAGTTCCTGGCCCAGGTGCGCGCCACCGGGGCCCATTTGAAGGCCCAGGCTGAACGCCAGCTTCTGCAGGCGTTCCCTGACCTGGTGACGGGGGTCCGCGGCGTGGGTATGATGGTGGGTATCCAGATGAACTGTAACCCGGCTCCGCTCGTCGATCTCGCTCGCGAGCGTGGCCTCTTGATCATCACGGCCGGTGGCAACACCGTCCGACTTGTGCCTTCGCTTACCCTCACCGCCGATGAGGCCGATCAGGGAATCCGTATCCTGGCCGACAGCCTGCGTGCGTTCCAGGCTCAGCAGACGCCGTAGGCCACCTTGCAAAGTGCGGGGGAGGAGGGTAACAGCCATCACCACCATGGAAAGCATGGCTGGTGAAAAGGTCGCGGATGGCATGGCATATATAGCCTGCACGTATGCATGGGATAGCTTGTGTTTAGTCATTGCTGGTCTCGAAATATAAATCGGATTTACAATGAAATGCCAGTGCAGTACTAAGACTAAATATTGCCTACCAATTATCATAAATGGTCTCTCCTGCGGCTTCCTCCACTCCGAATGGCTGAAAGGCCGCTATTTGATTAGGGCAGTTAGGGGAGGGATTTTAATCTCACCTTATCGCCCCAGTGTAGACGGCAGGCGAGGGGCAACGATAGCCACGGGGTGGTGGCGGTGGGAGGAGAATTCCCGAATCCCCCCTCCAAAGGCGAAGGGCGTCGCCACCGGGCCAGCCGGCTTGGCACGCGGGAACCTTTGCCATTGGGAAACGCTGGTGTGTTTAGCCAGAGTAGATGCTTGCCGTCCCTGGGATTCTGCGATTGCGCACAGGGTGGCGGTGGCCGTGGGGCCGAGTGAGGGGGGAGGCGGCACGCCTGGTTCTCCCACCCCTCAGCCCTTCGTATGCATACACGCATAGACATACTCGTATGGATTGGACGCCCGGCAACCCCCCCCTCCATTCATTTCGTCCTGGCACCAGCCCTCACCACACCCAAACCTCCCTTTTCCTACTTGGCCGTCCTGCCGGGTGCCTCCCCTCTCAACCCGTGGCCCTCCTATTACGGCTCCTCTCTCAGCTCCTTCCCTTTCCTTTCCTCGCAGCTATCTTTAGCCTCTACCGATCAATCCCAGCCCCGCCCATTCCCGGTCGTTACGCAAGGCCAACGCTGGCCGATTCACCTCTCCTCTGCCGACCCGCGCTGCCCAACTTGCCTCGAAAGCCGGTCGTACGTCCCCGCCCTTCCACCCCACCCGACACCACGTCAACGGAACGCTCCAGCAGTACCAAAGGCCTCGTACGCCGCGCCGTTCCACCCCGCACCCTGCTGACTATGGCCTTTTACTACTTTGGCCACTCTTCCAAGCACATCGGTCGCGACGTGGATTAATCCCGCTCCACGTCTTTGATGTTCGAACTCCCCTCCGCTACCTGTCCTCCGCCTTACTTTTGTCCACGTATCGGCCCCTGTCCTCTCGTTGCAAGCCGTCCCGCCTGCCTGTCCTTGCCGCGCTGGCTCGTATCTGCTGCCCAGCGACCAATCTTTTTCAGTCTAGCACGCCACCCGACCCCATCAGGGCTATTCACGAAAACCTCGGCCGCATAGCCCCTCCCCCGACTTGGCGTCTTCGCTCGGATCAGGTAAGCACCCGGCGTATTTCAGGGATTCAGTGGACAGACAGGAGATGTCTGATACGGATAAGCATACCAACGGTGTGTTGATATGCAATGACTCTGCGGGCGATTTTCATCGTATCCACCTTGTCAGGGCTAGCAGGAGGGAGGGGGGTCCAGCAGCCAGGGCGAAGAAGATCTGAGACTCGGCACCCATGGTACATTTCACTTTGCCCCGGGCTTCATCCCGAGGAAGGTGACCGCTGCACTGTGGTCTATTACGCCACGCGGTGTACCCTTAGGGGCTGGCCTATATTTGAACCGTCTTCACTTGACATTGAGCATATCCGTTTGTTTAATACTCCAACAGCCTTGCCTGACTGTTCTAATGCCATCGACACGCCCTCCTTCCCTGGCTCTACCCCTCTTGATCTCCACTGTGATGTAGCCACGCATGTGTCAAGGTGCCATTTTGACTCCGGCTTCCGAACCTTCCGTAGTGCAATCCTGCCCGACTTGCCACGCACTCCGTTACCCTATAATCCCTATTGACCTGTGACAGTCCGCATCCGACCTGTCCGTACTTACGTCTCCCGTATATCTTTAGTCGGCCCGGGTGTCTTCTCTCGGTAAAAGAACACTATTGCCCCCCATCACCTCCCTATCCGCATCCAAGGCCACTAGTTCATCCACTATGGACGCTGTACGTATGAGTGCCTCCCTCCAGCACCGCGAGCTGGTGCGTGCCCGCCAGGCCAAGCGCGTCGCGACCTCCCAGCTTCCCGCGTCTGGCTTATCCGACAATGCCCACAGCGCCATCACCTCGTCCCCGTTGGCTACTACCACCGAGCATGGAACATCCCAGACCGACAACCATACCTCCCACGCCGGAAATCGCTTCGGTGCCAGATTGTTTGCCTGGCCCCGCCTGGTCGGCTCTGGCGACGTATTTGATGATTATCAGGTTTAGTCCTGCGCTCTGTCTCTATCGTCGTCAACTCCAGCGACGGATCGAGCTATCAATTCACCGCAGTTATCTCAATGTTTTGATTTATGATATCCGCTTTGAGATATACCAGCCCCTGAATATAACGTTTCCCAGTTGGCACGGACAAATGGGGTTTTATTTGCCCTCGTACACGCACCCTTAGAGTAGGGGCCATCACTGTGGGTTACCCCGTCAGCCTCCCCCCAACCATACCATAAAGTAGGTATCTATTTCACTGGACTGGTACCATATGCGTTTTGATTTACCAGGGTTTGGCGAACCGTAGTTGGTTCCTGGCCAACTCTCGCCGTACTATTGCCGGGGATCGAAGTCTGGTCCTGGCTTGTACATTGTTAAGGCTTCAGTAAGGCCACTAGGGGCTTCATTTGCATTCTCTGTTTAGCGGGTGGCACCAGTGGCCAGTAGGGCTAAGGACGATCGACATTTAGTGTAGCCAAGTACTTACAGAGCCCTGTGTAGTAGAAGTCGCATGTTGGGGTGGAATAAATGTAGCAGACTCTGGCCAGTTGCTGATGGTTCACTCTAGGTCGTCATGATTGGAATCGGGGGGATTTAAGCGTGATATATCGGATTTGCTTAAGGATGCGGTTTCATGTTCTGACTTAACACCATTAGCGGTAAACCGCGTCGATTAAACAAGCGAACGGCATATATACAGACCAATGATTCCGTTCAGACGCTTTGGGTGCGGGGTCGCGTGGCTGGGGATGCCCAGATCCGGCGTAGTAGTCGGTCATCAGGTAAAGAGTCCAGGCCACGGTCGTGTTCGCGAAAGGTGGTGCAGTGAGATGACTCCGGTTTTGTCCCGGTATTCCCTAGATTCTCTCTCGGTGTACCGCACATTTATCGTGGCTAGGCCGGCCAATTGATATGAACCCCCGACCCTTAAGCTCCTATTTACCAAAACCCCGTTAGATAACCTGCTTCTATTCGAAAAGTTGTAGAGTTGGGTGACGGGCCGAAACTACCCCCACCCCCACACGCCGAGCCTAACGACTCACCACCAGCAAAGGTGTAGTAGCCAAGGTGCAAACCGCGGCAGCCACCAGTCATTACTCACACCTCGAGCCGTTATTGATGACAAAGTCCGCTCAACCAATGTGGCGCCAACCAGGGGCCCGGCTCTACCCTCGCTATCACCAAACCAACCCTCTACCCTTTATCATCTATTGTCAAAGTAGCTTACAGAACCTTCCCACCGGCTCCTGATCTGCTTGCATAGCCCCATGAGGCTCGACCTTTACAGGAGTCAAAATTTATTCCCTACACTCTCCACACGAACCGATCCGGTTATAAAAGCCTTAAAAAGAACATCCAACAACAAAGCCATCGCTACCTTACTTCTATGTATGGTAATACCAATCACCCTGACTCCCTACTTATCACCGGTTGATTTATTTATTATTTACACTTAAGTTCCCCATTTGGGTTGCACTCTCCGTTACAGGAAGGTTAATAGAAGAAAACCATGAGACTGCTGTAGAAATACAAGCTTCGAAAATTGACCTACACGTGGACGGTGACCAGGGGAGGTACGATGTATCCATACTGGCTACACAACAATCAATCGCGGCTCTGGTTCCATTACTCTCGTCAATTCTGCCACTGTCCAGTTCGCTGGTGTAATCTAATGAGCGTTTACCTTACGGTCGTCTTCGGTACGAAAGCGGGATAGTCACGCACATATGGCACCAGGTCGTCGGTGAAGGACATCACAGTATGGCGCGGGGGGGATTATTTCAGAGTACATGGCCTTAATCCTGTGGCCCTAGGAATACTATCCTCCTAATTGCAGTACCCATAAACTACTCTCTCCGTCTACGTCGTTATCACGCCTTCTATCGCCTCGTACGGTTGTAATTACGCCTCTCTCTATTAATACACGCGTATAGTTCCATGCCGCCACAGCTATGCCATTAGCTGCCCCTATTAGTGCCACACCATACGACTTGCACCAAGGAGACCCGGCTATACCAGTCTAATGACCCCGGTCCTTCGTGGGTTTCTCCCCTGTCTGCCACTTACACACCCGTACTGTCCGGTATTCGTAGCAACCCCCCCCCCACTGCACCGTTATGTCGAATGTTTGTTTTCCCCGTCACCGCTACTATCTTGCCATCCTCCGGCGCCCTAACTACGTCGCCCTCGCCTTTGCATACTTGGAATGGGCTGGGAGGCACGGGCTTTCGATTTGGATGGTGGTGAGATATACATGCAGCCTACACTGCAAGGAATATAGTGACTTTAAAGGGAGCCGTGCTCGACGGCTCACCAAATCCGATACCCCCTCCTTAAGCGTACATGGGTTATATAGTTTCGTTAGATCCTCACAATCTGCATTACCGGTATTGCCCTTTAATGTTGAGCAGAGTCAATACATAGCATGTTTGTTTTTATTATTTTACAAAGACGGGGGTGGTCGGTGGTACGCCACCAGGCTGGTAAGTAAATAAGACATTGGCGATGAAAAATATAGTAAAAGTACATTGAAATCGAAGTAAAGGCTAGGAGACTCTGCCAAGGAAGTAACGGAAAAGGCATAGGAATAAGGAAGACAGTCGATAATTTACAAAAAAAAAACAACGGAAAATGGACGTCCAGTGTACACATACATATCTAGAAGACAAATTTGTGGCACAGCAGGGAGACAAGCAGAGCCATGAAGACAGCGATACCCGTGTCCCACTGCTTGCTGTTCAAACCGAACATGCGCACTTCAGGACGAAGCGATACTGGGCGATGTCCCACCCGTGCGGCTGTAGAGGCACTGGTGGCCGTGGTGGGTGAGGGGGGATTCGTAACCAGAGAGGCATTGGTCGGGGCTACGGGTGGGGAGGATACTTCAGTCTCGGCCAGCGCCGGCGACAAGTTCGGAGTCGTAATGGGACTAGCGACTGCCTCGGAAGCGAGACCAACTTTCGACGTTTCCTTGGCAGGAATTCCTTTGCTGCTTGAGGGCGGTGTGGACGCGGTGTCCTGGTTATACTGGAGGGAGAAGAGCGGCAAGACGGCCCCATCGGTCGCTGCATCGGCCGCGAGGGCGGCGTCGGGCACGGCACGGAGCACCTCGGCCATACACTTTCCGCACGACTCGCACGTCCATTTTTGCGAGCGGAGAGCCAATTGCTTACGCTGTTCCGACGAGTAATTAATGTCGCCGACACTGTTGGACACCTCGCTGGGCATGAACGAAATGAGGGCCAGGAGGATACACCGGATATCCCAGGCGGGCTGCCAATCTTCCGGGTGGTACTGGGTCATGGACAGGCAAATCTTTTTGTGCAGCTGGAACCGGCCATTCGGCGTCAAAAAGATGACACTAGGTGGTTTGAACGGGTACTCCACTGGCAGCTGGATGCGCCCGTGGTATTTTCCGCCTTCGAAATCGGTACCGGCTTGTCCGCGCAGCGTGAAATGCCATTCAAAGAGGTTGTCCTCGAGAGGGGCGGCTTCATAGTGCGGTGAGTTTTCGCGCTGGAGGGTGCGCCATTCCTTCATAAGGCGCTTCACAGACGGCGTGCTGGCGGCGGTGGTGGACGAGGCCATGTGGGATGCAGTTGCGAATAGACTGGGGAGGTATTTTCGAGAGAGGATAAAGGAGGTATAACTGGTAAGAGGTCGATGGTGAACGAAGGGAGGGGGGCACAGATGGGGGTGCAGGAAGAAGGGAATGGGGTCAATTAATATAGTGGCACTAGAAAAAGTGGTGGTACGGACGGCAAAGGCGACGGACCGCGAGGGCGTGCGTAAGTAGGTGATGGGGCCTGGAGGGTGGGGTTGAGCAAAGCCGACGGCGAGGTGAGTGTAATAAGTGGAGAAAGGCGGTCAATTGAAAGCCGCAGGGTAGAGGCACGGGGCGAAAGACTTGCGAAGGTGATCCGAGGAAAGGTACTCATAAATTACAACGAGGAAAGGATGGATATGGGGTCGCTGAGGTCCAGAGCGGCTCGGGTCATCATATATATATATACAGGGCAGCGGTGGCGCATACACGCCAAAACTGGAGTACGGGTTCGTCAAGCAGTCCTGATAGGGCGCAGGGCTGGCGGGCGGCGGTCAATAGAGACAAGGTGATTGGACGAGAGGGCGGTAGGAGTGCGATGAGGTGGCGCACTACTACTAGGCCGCAACATGGACGCCCATAAACTTAGGGACAGGCACCCCACACATGCCGGCCCAACGTAGGGAGAGAGGAGCCCCTCCCTTGCCTAGTCTATCCCGTACCCCGGCCGCATACTACTACAACATTACGCCTCGGGCCGCGCCTAAGCAGGAGAGAGGGTAAGACGTGCGTGTGGAAGGACATCTTCTCTTTCATCCGTACCTCTGTGGCTTTCCAGTCTAGCAAATCGCCCCCGGCCACCACAGCGAGGTGGACTATTGCGAGCCACAACGATGGGGGTAGCTGAGGCCAGACCCTTGCCGAGAAAGGCGTGGAGATCCTTGGCAGCTGCTCGTCACTCTGTTCATCGGTTTAGCTCGAAGGGACTACGGGGCTGTTTTTAGAGACCAACAAGCGACGGAGGATGCGCCGCCGCGAGGGCGAGCGGGGTGATCCTGGCGTGCGACCAACGACCGGCAGCCGAAGGGGAGGAGGAATGATCTGGAGACGGCTGAAGGGCCCCGTCCCCTTCTATTTCTCGAGCCCATTATCGTCTGGCCTGGGATCTGGGGCGCGACTGTGAGCGCCCAGTACTCGGGGGGGGGGAGGCAGTCTGAGGATGCTGGCAGGCCTCAGTGACGGCTGGGACGGGCATAGGGGCAAGAGTAAGTGCCCGGAAACAAAGCTTGCGTTATCACTGGCAGCATATTCGTCAAGCGCTTTTACATCCCCGTCCAACGTAGCCTGCCTAGCTCCACATCCCTGTTCGTCTGGAACGGTGGTACTGAGGCTGAGGCCTTCGTCGGTGTGACCCGCGCGGTTTGGCCGTCGCTGAGTCACCCTAGGCGCCTTCGCTGTTGGTAAGCAAGCGGCGGGCCGACGTTAGGAGTATCCCGGTCAGTAATTCAACCGGCCAGTACATCATTTAGCATGCTTGCGCACGAACGACAGGCCTATTAATCGACCGTTTAGGCCCATTGTTAAATGTTGTTCAGCTCTTCGGCCTGACCGATTGTCTACTCGCGTGTGTGCTCTAAAAGGGCAGTATCCTAGATGTGATGGCCCCTGGGTGAAAAAATAGATTTCTGCTCCCTACCAGCGTACACTGCTACCCGCAGAACTCCGCCCTCCCTCCTCTCCCCCCCCCAAATAAAACGCATGAGGGCCCCACATGCGCGCCGTCACCTAATACCTTGTCCCCCACTCCCTCGCGCTAGACTCCCATTACTCCACTACGACGGTATTCCCTTGGTAACCTCTACCCTGCTGTACCCTATCGAAACCTCCGCCACCCTCCTACAGCTCGTCCATTTACCCACCCAATCGTTTACCATGTCGGTAAACAGCCCCCCGGCGGTCTACCAAGACGTGTTCAGCACCCTGTCCCACCAAGGGTTCAAGAACATCACGCGGCGGTTATCCAAGCTGCCCAAGGTAAGTAGTAGGGATTCTATTGCCCATTACTGGCCATGTATCGCGTGGGGAGCACTAGACGGTTAAAGCCCCATTGGACTGACACCACCGAATGCGGGCTGAACATTGACACCTTTCCTTTTTCTACAGTCCCACCGCAATATGGCCTCTATCATCGAGGCTTTCTCCATGGAAGAGAACGATTACCTGAACCTACACTTTCTCAAATTTAAATCGGATAGCGGCAAACCATCAGGCCGGGTAAGTCGTTGTACACGCCTACAGGCTAAGGTCTACCACAACACTGTCCAGGGCAGGGTTATCGTCCCCAATATGTGGTGTGTTCATGAGTGAGGGGGGAGGTTTGTAGATTTCACAATCTTGTAACTGACATATCTATCAGTATGGCACCGTATCCTCGAACTTTGTAACCCCCTACCCAGGCTCAAGTAGAAGAAACCAACTCACTACGAGCGCGGGCCCTTTCCGAACTGGCCCCGCTCCGACACTTGACCTCGGATCATCCGCCGCGCGATGCAGTCAGCGTCGATTCTGCGCCACTACTGTGCGAGATCCTCACGTTTATCGTCGAAATTGCCAATATCCGCGTTATCGCCATCTCGATTCTCATCGAGCTGTGTGTCAAGCACAACAATTCCTATATCGAAGCTAGCGTTGAGACCCTCGAGCGGTCCATCGACAAGATCGAGCCTTTCTGCAATAACCCCGTGTTGGGCAAGTACGCCGAGGTGATCCTGTAAGTATCCGTATGTTTGAGTTTTCACTGCGGACGGAGGTGTCCAACCACCATCATGGGGCATAACCTTACCAGCACCGTGTGGTCCCAATCTTTAGTCGCTCACATCATACCATTTTTACATATATCTCTGCATCCTTCTATCTCTCTCCCTTTGTCCCCACTCTTCAACCTCCAATCGTACCCGACTCATCAGGTGTGAGCAACGGTTGCTGTTCCATTTGTTGCAGCTGAATGAGCGGATTCGGCGCTACGACTACTTCAGCAGCGCTTTCTTCATGTACCAGTGCAAGTCTGACATTAACCACTGGCGCAAACTCACCCAGCCCCAACCCACGGATGTAAGTCATGTAGAACGGCCGCCCATGCCCAAGTTGAGCCTTCATCCATGGTCGACCGGCCGTTCGGCCGGATGCTAACCTGTTTCAACGCCTGTCGCCTCGTCTATCGCCACCGTGCACCACTAGAACGCCAAGCCTGAAGAAACCGCCGAAACGTCCACTTGGACCACGCTCTGGAACTCCCTCTCAGAGGTAAGAAGCACACCTAGACAAGTACAGTAGAGGCCATTATGTTTATACCTAATCAAGGTCGCAGCACGCTGAGTTCCCCCGCTCATCCCTTGAAAGTTACCTCACCTCCTCTCCCACCTTACCTCTCCAAACTAGTCCATCTACCCGGGCCGTACCAACTACTCTTCCCCGCCGCTGCTGCAGTGGGCAGCCTTCTTCTTCAAGGCGTTATGTACGAAGCTTACCATCTATTTTGAAAAGCAGATCCGCGACCGGGAGGCCCAGCTCCCACAGGGGAAACTCAAGCAGTATTGGAACCAGCTCAACACGGAGTTTCTGAACAAGTAAGGGGTGGCCTACCTGAAGTCCCCATCTCTGCCCAACGGCCAGATCCGGCGACGATACCCTTTTTAAAGTGGACGGCTAACCTCTCGCTCAGTACGCACTGCTCCTCCTATCCCACTACCACCCTCCTTCGCCAGCCTTCACCACTTCGTCAAGCGGCCTTTCGTACGCAATATTGCCATCTACCATTATAACAACAACCACGACCCGGACGATATCCACGACTTTGGTTTCCAGATCAAGCACGGCGGAGAGGACGCATCCAAGACAGATACCCTCACCACCATCTACTGCCTACCATCGGTAAGTCTAAAACCTAGGTTCTAAGTCAGACTAACTCCGCCTTTGCCAGGCGGCCCATCTAGACCGTTTTCTTCCAAATAGAGCCCAAACTTACCGCGTATGGTTTTTATGCCATCATTTTTTTGCATTGCTTTTGACATCCCCAACCGCGCCCACTTTATTTTTTTTTACAGAACAGCAAGTATTCCAGTCCGGGGTTCATTATAGAATCCCTCAAATTCATCCACATCCAGCTGGACACCCTGGAAGTGGAACCCAAGTCGCTCTATGACGTGGCCAACGACCAGTCGTACTGGTTCGCCAGTATCGACGGCGTCGCCAAGAACTTCCTTGTAGCCACGTTCCGCGGCCACATCACACCGCAGGTCGAGACCGCGGCCGATGACCTGTGGCGGCATATCCTTAAGGACCTGCGGCTGAAGGGGGCCTTTGATCAGATGCAAGCGGTCTGTGTGTAAAAAAAAAGTGCTGCCAATAAAAAAAATAAATCACAACCTAATCATATAAAGAGAGGTTGGTCTAGTATAATGTACAATTACGAGGTCTGCGACAACGTCATTCGGCTCGAAAAAGGCCACTGGCGTCTGCTGCACTGTGGTATGGATGGAAGACATATTATTTCACACTCGCCTGATCCGGCCTATGATTACAGCGGGACGGATTACATCTAAAGCAATGCTTCTAGGCCGAACAAGGTAGATAACAGGGTGGGGAATTAAGATCGTGCAAAAATCCGCCGATCGGTTGGCCTGCGCCAATTCAAGTACTAAAGCTGCCACACATATAAAGAGAACATTGGATCGGCGAGTTGGTTCGCACCAATGGCGCCTTCTGCCGGGGGAGGTTAGTCGGTTTCCATTGCCTCTGAGTTCAGCTCTGGCGTTGGCTGTGAGGTCTCCCACAGGTCATGGACACGGTCAAGCGCGTGGGCTGCTCGCCGCTGGGCCTCGTAAAACGCCCCGCCCGGGGAGGTCAACCGGACGGCGTAGTCCAGGATGGTCGTTCTGTTGGCGAGAGAAGAGTGGCGGATAGGGTCATGAGTTAATGCCTGCAGCGGGGTAGTGTCTCGTGGAAGAAATGCACGTCATGCCGTCAATGGGGTTGTTTTTGCCAGGACATGCGGACGGAGCTGGTGGCGATCGCCCGCGGGCTCATCTACTTACACCCGTTCGATGGTGCTGGCAATGCTTCGGAGTTCCAGGAGCACCTCCTGCTCCTCACTACTCAGGGCGCTCCGCAGCTGTGAGGGACTGGCCATGAATGAGAGACGAATCGTGAAGTAAAATATGAACAGGCGAATGGTTTATATTGGTGTAAGGTCGACAGGTGTATTAGGCGGATTAGAAAGTGAAAGAAGAATATGTAGAGAATTGTGTACAAGTTTACAGGCGGTAGCGAGTGGAGTGAGAGACAAAATGTGTGTGTGCTTGTGTGTGGTCAAAGAATGTAAGGGACGTAGCGGGACAGAGAAAGCAGTAAGTAATTGGGCGCCATCAGCTACCAAGGGGGGGGATAACAGACAATCGGTTAGAGAGGATGGCTAACGAGGGCTGTGAGTTGCGGGCAGAGAGGGGAATTTTAATCCGCGCTCTTATTACCTCGTCCTGATCCTCCTCCCCCCTCGCCCTCTTGGGCAAAACCTGGTCGTCACCTCCCCCGTAAGACGAGTCTCGGACTAGGCTGGGATCCGACCAAGCTCATGGCAGCACTGCGGACAAATATGAACCTCGTCCTGGCAGGACTTGGTGCAGAGCGGGACCCAGGCAAGTGGGAAAAAGACGATACTAGTGATGAGGGCGGCCTTCATGGCCTTGGCGCCGTTACGGCGGCCAATGACGGACTGAACGGGGGCCTGACACCGCGGGCAAATGATGGTGACCGGGGCGTCCTTTAGGATAAACCCTGCGGGTGCCGTGATACCGGACATGGGAGTTGGCGTGTACCGTGGTCTGTCACCGGTACTGGAGGGGGACGAGATGGAGGATGGGTAAGAGCGAGAATTTTTGCCCATCGGTGTAGTGACCAGCAGTAAGGGCCGTATGTGCGTACGTGTGGATGACCCGGACGGACGAGAAGGGTTGTAGGATGTAATGGTGTTCGACGGTCGCGGCAGGATGAGGTTGCTAGAGGGACGGTATCGCTTCAGATGGGTATGGCAATAATCAAGCGTGCTTGTAGGCGCGATATTGGAGGTGAACTGGTAAAACGTGGGGCGCAGGGCATCGCTGGGCGGAATGACGAGGGCTGTAGGGGGGGGGGGGGGTTATTAACGAGTAATACAGACAGGCTAGTGACTAGGGTGCACTGGCCGATGGGTTTATATAGGTCCTCTACCAGCCAATCCCACCAACTGGCATACGTACTCTCACCAACTCGAGCCCGCTGCACTTTCAAGATATAAGGATGACTGGCAGGCAAGTCCTCATCGCAGCAAGTACACTACACGTCCAGTCGCACGGATCCCTTCCCCTGGCTACTCTCTGGCTCATATCCAGTGTGGACGGGAGTTGCGGCGAGTGATTATACGGGCCCTTGTCGAATCGCTATCGTGCTTCTATTCCGAGATAAATTCTCAGCGGGGGAAACTGTGGGGAGGCTAATCCTAGACGCTGCCTAGGTCAGGGGTTGCGCCAGCGGCCCGCCCCCATCAAGGCCTGGCGTCGTCCTGCAGGGTAAGCACCAAGGGATAACTTCACAGACTTCCACCGGGTCGGGTGCTGATTCGCTCCCGTGGTTTGGGGTCCATTGCACTATGCTGAACTCTTGCCCGACCCCGCTCACTCCGCCTCCTTCCCTGTCTTTCACCCTTGCCTTGGTAACTTACTCCTCTACAGGCCAACATGTTTTCTCTCCTGTTGCACCACCAAAGTGCGGGTCGGCGAATGAGCCCTTAGGCGGGGGAGAGGTCTGGGAGAGGGGATGGCAGGTACCCGTAGGCCTTCTCAAGCCTGTTCCTTGTGATGGGAACCACCAATCGAAGGTTTCGGTTAAGCGATAGGCTAGCCGGGTTGAGCGAATTTTGGCGATCTACGAGCGCTCTCCTCCCTCTTTCTCTCCTGTGTCACATCGCCATCGCATCTTACCCCCTCACTGGTCCAAGCGTTGGATACCTTCACACAGACGGGCAAACAGTGGTATGAAAATATCTGTAATCCACCACAGTCGGGCGGGAGGGCTAGGGGTTGGCTGATACGCGGACTGCAGTAGGAAGGCAAGGTGGCATCCGAGAGAGGGGAGGGGCGAACAGGGCGAGGGCGGTTCATATAAGTATTGTATTGCATTTATTGGCTAGGGTTAGGACACCCTTGAACTCGGTCGTTGAAAATGACCCTTCCCCATTTCTCTTCGTTTCTCACCCTACTCCCAGCATTCCCATAGACGCTTAGTTCAGGACCTCGATGGACTACTGACTCGTTGCAGGCTCACCAAGCAAAAACCAAGGTACCCACGAAACTTGGGTTCGACCTTTCAGCGGCCGCCCCGCGCCCTTGACAGCGCCCGACCAGATCCACTCCTAGGCCAGTTGGGTGTGAACATTTCGTTGTTGGTATCTGGGATGTGCAAAATTGACAGCCAAAGAATCAGGAAAGGCAGAGGCGGGGCACAAGTGTTAATCAACTCGACCCAGCCTTACCTCTCACTTGATGTTATCTTACGGATAGGACTGCGTATACGCTTGGGTATTGGGCGTAATGTCCATTCGGAAGCCGCCCGGTCCGTCCTTCGCCCTCCCCCTCTTTCATCTCGGCCAGGTGCGTTCCCAAGCCAGGTCTTGTACAGGGCAGCGTCACTGGTTAGCCTGAGGAAATGGAAATGGTCAAGTGGTCAAGGCGGATTTCCTAATTGGCGCGGACTTCTTAGAGAACCCATGCGCTATATAACAGTTCGGGCGGTTGGATAGACTGGTAGTTTCACTGATATATAGAAATCCCTTGACCAGGAAATCAAGGGGATGGGAGTGTTATGAGAGATTGTGCAGTTAAGAAATTAGGCAAACGAAATAGGCTGTAGCCCACGGTACTAGGGGAAGGATGAAAAGCCACATCACACCCTTGACTTATAAAACCCAATTTAAATGCATGTAAAACGTTGTATCGGTCGATAGGGTGACCCGTGAGCTCTATAACCCTTAGCTCAAAATTAACAGTTACATCGACTGAGAAAATAAGGGATTCTCCGGTAGATGCTTTGGTAGGGTATTTCCTAGACCATTGGATTGAAAAATATATTAAGAGAATATGACAGAGTGTCTGCTGTCCAGTTAGATTTGATTAATGCCGCGAGGAGAGGCCTATGGTGTATAAGCTTAAGTTTTGCAGGGGGTAGGCCTGACATCAGAACGTGAAATGAAATTTCCAACTCGAACGCATCCGTTTAGTAGAATGTGGCGAGGCGTATAATTTACCAGTCTCAAAAACATGATGCCATAGAAAACTCAAAGAAAGCGACTAAGAGTCGGGGACAAAGAAAACAGCAACACTAGTCAGGTAACCCGGTGCGGATGCCATAGGCAATAGTGTGCATAGACGGATCTCGGTAATAATAAAAACGGGACGAATACAGGGTCGGCGCGATGCGAGTACTGGTGTCATAGAGGGACCGATACCAAGCTTGCGAGATGTAGTCAAAATGATGGTACTTTACTGGGAAACGGTTCAAGCTGGGATACGGCCCAACTCGGTCTTGCACGTCTCGCAGTAATGAATCTCATCCTTAAAGGACTTATTAACGAAGGGCACCCAAATGAGGGGAAGACAGGCGATGCCGAGGATCAACGCGGTCATGCCAACCTTGCGGCCGTTCTGATACCGAATCGCCGACGTGACCTTTTTCTCGCACTGGTAGCAGTGGGTGAAGATGGGTTCCTTTTCGGTAGACTTCACGGTAGGAGCGGATGCGTCAGCCGGCGGATAGATCGTGCCTCCTACCCTTCCTCCTGCCGCAAGGGGGCCCGCCATGGAACCTGCGCCCGGGGCGAAGGGTTCTAGACTGGTGACGGGGGCGATAATGGAACTAGCCGAATTAGTAGAACATGTGGAACCCGGCGGCGGTGCCGGGGACTGAAAGTTACGGGCCCAGCGGCGAAACCATGGGACCCGCTGCGGTGGGGCGCCTACAGGTTCGCAGGGCGCTGTGGGCACGACCAAATCTTTCGTAGGCTGCATGTGCAGCGGCGTAGACCGCAGTACGACGTGCATCGGGTTGCGATGGTGGGAGTCGGGGGTCTCAAAAATCGAGGTTATGGAAAGGTTGGAGTTGACGGCCGACAGGGATTGCGGTGGGTACGGTAGGAATTGTGTTTTGGGCATGGTGGCGCTGATCAGCACGGGTGAGGGGTGGGCTCAGAAGGCTGGGTGCGATACCTTGGGAGAAAGACCAGTAGCGAAGCGGGGGGGATCAAGGGTGGAATCAACCGTTTGGATGGCGGACTCTCACGAAAAGCTGGTGGCAAGATGAATGTCTGGGCAAGAAGTAATCAAAGTATATTCAAGTCTTGGACTCGGGATAGCCAACTGTGTAATAATCACCTGGTAGTAAAAACGTGGTAGCGTGGGACCGGCCACGCTAGAGTAGATCTTCGGATTTGACTGAAACAAGTAGGAGGAACGGGTCTCGGTGCTAATTGGCCTGGTCGGCGGATAAACCGAACAGGGTTGGCGGCTTTTCCTAGAAGATCACGGTCCAAATTCAACGTGATAAGCAGGTGTCAAGGCTAAGATTCGGAAGCCTCAGAGCTGGCGGGTAATGATTGTGTGGCAGTTGCCCGATCTGGCTGGCGGGTGCGTCTTTGTCCTTGTGATGTGGGGGCTATCTCGAAACCGGCGAGATAGGTATTGCTATTAATGGGGATCAATTAGGCCTGTGAAGCGGTCAAGTGAGAATGCGAAATAAACGGGTTGATTAGGCGCTGTGACCAGTAAACCTCACGTTGAAGATGGCACGGTAGGGGAGCGGGTAGGGTCATGTCACGTCATAGAGGAAGGATGCTTGTGTCATTAAGGTAGGCCGAGGTAAGGATGTATTAAGCAACACTAGCAAAGTGGCGAACGGAAAGATAAGTGAGGAAACGGGCGCTAGGTTAAACCGAGGAGGACCGGAGAGTGGTGTGGTTTTGGGACGGGAGAAGGAGAGGAAGCGCTACCCGGACCTTATATCACGTTTTGCCCCCGTTACTCGACGGCTCCTTAGACGTGAGGAAACCTGGATGTGTCGCCGCGGCCCTCGCGGGTCTTGTTCTTCTTCCAATCTGATTCCCAATCAACGGGACAACCTCGCTGCAACCCGTCGCATCATTGTATACAATAATCACTTCGCGAGTAAAGCCCCCCCTTCTCCCGCACATACCCCCTTGGAAACCAAACTAACCTAAATAATGCATAGGAAGATAGCGGAAAATCTGTCTCGAGTATGTGTCCGCGAGCAGGCCTCCCCCCCTCTCTCTCGCACACCGTATGTACATACATATACCACCTGGTAGGTATCATCACCAGCAGATAATCAAGCGAGCGCCGCCGACAACAAGTATGACTGCCTAGCCTCCAAGGGTAACTCCCTTTTCCTCAAATAGGTATATTCAGTGTGGTATAACCGAATTTGTACCCAACCATCCAGGAGGTGATGCTTTTCAAGAGGATTGGCGATCCCACGCCATGCCGTAAAGTCAGTCGACCATCATGTAACCGATAGGTATAAAGCGGGCGAGCGGCATGGGCCATTAACTAATCTCTCAAGGGTGGAAACAGATGGGATACAGTGACCAGACAGATAGACAGTGTACTGTACGGGGAACCTTGAGCAAAACATGGACACGCGCATACGCCCAATGCACATCGGTAAGGATCATGAACGAAAAAGGCCGTATTGTAGAGACTCGAGCGTACAGTGGGCCCACGTCAAAAATACATTGGATCTTCCTGGGTGGACTCCATCATCACTAAGCCGTCTATCCGCTGCAGTCTGGTATTGGTGTCATCATTAGAGACTAACCCGTCGTTAAATGCCAGGAAAACCTAGGTAATCTGAAAAGAGGGCTGCCTATATGTAGTCTTGGTATTACCAATGATCTCAATCACTCATCTGGTTTCATTATCACCCGAGCACGCTGCCCCAACTTGCAATTGCGACTGGTTCGGCCCATTTCCCTTGCTTTACTTTATTGATGGAGTGGCTAGTCCCGCATGTGGCATGAGTAGACTTTCCGGCTGTTCGTTCGTCTGCATTCTCATGATATATCCAAGCATCTGACAAGTCACTAGCCTCAAGTATGACTTAAGCTCCAATCCTGTATTCTTTTATTACGGAGGATGACTAGCGGATTGGTCCAAAAGCGAAGCAAACGATGTCAAACGGAATCACAGTCCGATAGGCTACCACACTAAACGCTGATAAGAATAATCAAAGGCGGTAGAAAGGTAAGGTGTGCGTAAATAGCCAGACTCGCAACATGGATGCCATTTGAAGAACCAAAATGGGTAAAGTAGACGCCAGTCTTATAAAAAAACTAATTGAATAAGTAAAACACCACACGTGCACTACTGCTGCATCAGGGCATCGCTCTCGGGCTTGAGAGACGTCCGGCCGGCGCGCAGCATCTCGTCAACGAGGAGCAAGTTACTGGCGATGACGGCGCACGAGTGCAGCTGGTGGCGGATGACACGGTAATTATCCCAGATGCCCTCGGTACGCGGGTCGAGCACATCACCGGTTTTGAGATCGATACCCACCACGTGGCCTTCACGGTGCTCGTCCTGCAGCTTGACAATGGTATCCTGGGCGTCGAACCCGGCGTTCTGGGCCAGCACCTTGGGAACGATCAGGAGCGCGTCAGCAAAGGCTTGTACGCCCATCTGGGCCCGGCCCTTCAGATTGGCGGCGACCTCCCCGCGGAGGTGGGCGGCACAAGCCACCTGGAACGCACCGGCGCCAGGGACCAGGTAAGGGTCCTCCAGGGCGTTCTTGACGGCGCGGAGCCCGTCGCGCACGGCATCGTTGATCTGCGCGATCGAGTGCGGGTTAGGGCCCTTGATGAGCAGGGTGACCGACTTGGGATCCTTGACCTCTTCAACAAAGGTGTACTTCTCCTCTCCAAGCACATGCTCGTAGACCAGGCCGGCGTGGCCGAGCACGTCCGGGGTCAAGTCATCAACAGAGTTCTGGGCAATACCGCCGCACACGAGCTGCAAGCGCTCCATGTTGCGGCGCTTGGCGCGGCGCAAGGCGAAGATGTTGTGCTTAGCCAGGACGTCCAGGGAGAGCGGGTCGATACCCTTCTGGTTGATGATGACAAATCCGCGGGTGGGATCCCCGCCACACACCTCGTTTTTGAACTCCACCAGCTTGCGCAGCTTGGCATCGACAAAGCGGCGTTCCGACTCCACCAGCTTATCGCGCTGCTCGGCTGAGCTGTAAAAGAAGCCCGAGTTGACCTCGGTCTTTTCGTACTCGAGAGACACGTTGAGCGTCAGGATGTAGGCGTTCGTCACGCGCTTGGGCATGTCCGGGTGACGGGGCCCGTGGTCGAGCACCAAACCGCGCACCAAGCGGGAGTCCGACTCGGAACGGTGCTGCATCTTCATAATCTCCACCATGTGCAGGTCGATGGGGCTGTCGGACAGATTAATGGCGCGCACGGCGTCCACCACAGCCTCCGTAAGCGTGTCAGCCAATGTCTCGGATACCTTAGTGCGCAGGGCGGTGCGGGCCACTGAAACTAGTTCCTCGCGGTCGCGGGTTGGGGTCACACCGAAGCTGTCGAGGAAGCTCAGAGCGGCCTGCTTGGCCACCTCGAAACCTTCCGTAACGATCCGCGGGTGCAGACCCTCCGACGTGTAGCGCTCGGCCTGCTTGAGTAGCTCGCCGACAAGCAGGACCACACCCGTAGTACCGTCACCGGTGATCTCGTCCTGGGCGGTCGCCGCGCGGGCGATCATGGCGGCGGTGGGATTTTGGATTTGCTGCGAGGAGGTGAAGTGGGGTGAATGAGTCGAGCCGGAGGTTAGGACAGATGTAAGTGTTACGACAATGGTCATGGGGGTTGGGTAAATAAGGCCCCAGAAGGGGGCCGGGCTTTGATTACTTACCATCTCGCTCAGCAGCACCTTGCCGTCCTTTGTGATCTTGATGCCACCAGCACCGTCGACGAGCCTGTGATGAGCGGGTGAAGAAAAAGAAGAAAATGAAAACGATTGGATAGGAAAGCCGACGGACATACAGGTTAGATTCGAAAACACATTGTCCACAAGTCGGCCCTGCGAGAAGGCGCGACGGGTCGCTCATAAGACAGTGTACCCAATATTTCTTACATTTTGATCGTGCCCTTAGGCCCCAGGTTCGACTTGAGCACCTCCTGGAGCCCGACGGCAGCGGAGTAGTTGAGCTGGAGAGCCTGACCCCGGCGGGCCACCTCGGATTTGGGGTTTATGAGTTGAATCGCGGAGGAGGCCCTATTGAGATGGAGTCAGGGGCGGAAGTGGGTCGAGATATGCGGTTGGAAATAAGGGGTTAGTGGAAGACAGATTCCAATCGAGGGTGTAATCTCCTCGTCTGTAGGGATTTGGCTACCGGGATGGGGTCGCCTGATCCTCAGATCCCGGTGCGGCGGTGGTCTTGATGACTTTGGTGAGATCGATCATAGTGACCAGGAGGGGTGGGCGGGACTTACATGGTAACAAATGTGAGCAATAGAATACGGCAGGTAAGTTTTGGAAAAGGAATCGAGGACGAGACTGACAATAGAGAAGTATCACTGGGATGCACAATTCAGATGCCTCGATCGATGGCGACGGTTTTGTGAGCAACTTAAGATGTGGGAGGGGAGCTGAGTGGTTCACTGTGGACTCCGACCGGTAGGCTGGGCGGGGGGGGGCGAAAGCGTCCCGGGGGGGGGGGTTTACAAGTGGCCCTGGCCAAACTTTGAATTTTCACCGACCTGAAGCTGTCCACGTTTTTCCAGTTAGATGTCTCATTATTAACCCTTGGCTTGACCGCCGCTTCGTCTCAAGGGCTACGTTAGAGGAGGAAATATACTACGCAGGCCAACTAAACATGCGCAACCTGTTCCAGGCACGGCCTTGCCATCAAGGAGGGCCTTTAATCGGTCCGACCGAATAAACCTGCACGGCACACCTCCCTCCCATGCTGCAGCTCGGCTCCGTTCAACCCCGGCTCTCTTACCAGCCTCGGATAACTTCAAAAGGGCTTCACATGAGGAACAGAATTTATGGAACACGAAAACTTGGGTGAAAAAAGTATATCTCCTAAAAGGTCAGAACCATGTCATGGCAAAGGACGCGACAATGCTCAATCACTCGGCCATCTTGTTATAGATAGATTGCAACTTCTCGGGCGACACGGGCCGGGGCCAAAAGTACGTGGTGAAGGCCCAGAGATGACGGTGCTGCCGCTGGCCGGCCTCGTGATCGACACGGCGGGTGGTGTCGCGGACGCAGGCGTCGATATGGCTACCGATAGTTTTAATACACTCCCGGATTGTGCGCAGTTTGTCCTCGGCTGACGCCGAAGGGTCCTCCTTGCGGATCCGTTTGAGCTCGTGCTTGACCCCGCGCATCTGCTCCTTACAATCGTCATCATCCATGCTATCATAGTGAAGGTAAGCGCTACCACCAGCGCTGTCATCGGCAGCCGCGGATGATTTTCCACGAGCGGAGGATGATGCGGTCGCGCGTCCACTAGTCCTGGTGCTACGGGTCTTGGTGGAGGTCGCTGTCCGGGACGCAGCCTTGGGCCGACGTGGGCTAAAATCGTCCGTATCGTCGCCACCTGTCTCGGTCTTGGTACGTCGCCGGCGCTGGGTGGTACCGGAGGCCGTAGGTGATCCGTAGAGGTCATCGTCGCCTGACTCGGCCCCGCCGTTCCCGGAGACTTCCCCATCATCATCATCAACGCCGGAATCCGAGCGACGCCGTGTGGCCGCCCGTCGACTGCTGCTGCTCCGGCTGCCGGACTTGGTGGTGCGTGCCCGCTTGGGTTCCGGGGCGGCCGCGGCCTTGGACCGACTACGCTTAGAACCACCGGCTGCTGATTTGGCAGAGGACGACGACTTGGCGCGCTTCGCGGCGGCCGCAGCCTGGGTCTGCAGGGCCTTGAGGAGGTATTCGCCACGACGGGCCAAGTGGGTGCCCTTAGGAGCATCGATCGTCCGGGCGGCGGCGGCTGCCCGGCTGGCCTTGGGTCGAGATTTGCTGCTGGCCGGGGGTGGTGGAGGTGCCTGGACACTCCCACTGGCGGCGGCGTTAGGTCCAATGAAGAACTTCGTTGTGAACCCCAGCGCCGGGTCCTCTCGCATCCGCTCCCAGTTACCGAATCCATACTTGTAGATTCCCACCAGGAGCAACGAGTCGTCCTTCTGGCCCCATGTGCACGCCCAGTTGTGGACTGGTTTAAGCGTGGCGGTGAAACGGAACCGCGTGACCGGATCGCACGGCGCCACCTGAGCAGCCAGGCAGCCAAGTTCGGCGACCCGTTGTAGGACCTGAGAGGCGTTGATACCCGTAACCCCGCGGAACGTGATGGTGTTGGACTTGGTGGTCTTACGGTCACCACCGTCTTCATCGGCCGCCTCGTCCCCGTCGCTCCCAGCCGGGTCGTTACCCTTGCCAGCCGTACCACTACCACTGGCTGCCTTCTCACACGCGGCGATCAAGTCATCGTAGACCCGCTCCAATGAGGCGCGGTCCTTATCGGCTAGATCGCCTTCCTCGGTGACGGTCTCGTAGCGAACACGGAGGTCACCAAATTTTAGCACGGCGCGGTACAAGGCCCGGATATCACGTTCTGAAAACACGGAGGGGTCCCCGCCCCCGGCAGCCCCGCGACCGCGTCGGCTAGTCGAGACAGCGCCACTGGCGTCGCCGCTGCCACCTCCGGCGGCTGCGGAGGCTGCGGTGGCCACCCGCGCACCATCCTCGGCGTACGACACGACCTTGCGACGGCGGCGACTGGACCAATATAATTCCTGTTCCTCGCGAAGCCGCTCACTCTCAGCCTCGTCAGCGGCACGCTGGCGTTCGGCCTCCGGGATGATGTCGTCCCAGTCCTGGTCAGCGGCGTAATCGGCCACCTGGAATTGGCTCAGGAAGTCCTCACCTTGGAGGCCCAGTACCTCAGCGTCAGGGGCGGCGGCCGTGTCGTGGTGTTCGGCGCGGGCCAAAATGTCGTCGAGGTCCAGGTCATCCAGTTTCTTTTCGTTGTCGGATTCCTTAAACACGTTGGCGGCCCCGAACTTGAGGATGGCGCTAAGCTCGTCCTTGTTGAAGAATTGGTTGCCTGAGCCGGACGGAACCATCGCCGCCAGCCGGTCGGCCCCGTCCCCGGCCAGTTCCTTCAGCGCGGCCTTGGCAGCCCCGTTGAGACCCCGACCGCCAGCCAGTACTCCGCTGCCCGAGGTGTCCATGCGCTTGATAATGCAGTACTCGAGCACCATCTTGCGTTTGGCCCGTTCAAACATGCCCTCCTCCATGCTCTCCTTCGAGATGAACCGGTACACGTTGACGGTTTTGGTCTGGCCGATACGGTGGGCGCGGGCCATGGCCTGCAGGTCGTTTTGTGGGTTCCAATCCGAGTCGAAAATAATGACGGTGTCGGCGGCGGTCAAGTTGATCCCCAACCCGCCGGCGCGGGTGGAGAGCAGAAACACAAAGTCCAGGGAGCCCGGGGCATTGAACTGGTCGATGGCCTTCTTGCGTGCTTCCGACGCCACGCTGCCGTCCAGGCGCTGGTGCGGATAATTGCGCAGGACGAGGTAGTCGGACAAAATGTCCAATAGACGCACCATTTGCGAGAAGATGAGAACGCGGTGCCCCCCCGCCCGCAGCCGAGTGAGCAGCGAGTCGAGTAAGACCATCTTACCGCTGCTGCGAACCAGGCCGCGCAGCTGCTCGGCCTGGGTTTGGCCCGTGGGCTCGGCACCCGGAAACAGGTACGGGTGGTTGGCAGCCTTCTTGAGCTCCATCATGATATTGATAAGGCTGGTGTGGCTACCGCCGCCGGCCCCGCGGTTCAGAGCCTGGTAGTTGCGCGTGGTGATTAGCCGGGTGTAGTGCTCTTGCAATGGGGCCATCTCCACGCGGAGCACGCGCTCGATTTTCTGCGGGAGTGACTTCTCCACTTCCTTCTTAAGGCGACGGAGCATGTACGGCCGGAGGCGGGTGTGCAGGTCGCGGATCTTTTCCGGGTCGGCGTCGTTAACCTGGAAATCAAACAAAGCCAGCTCACGCTCGGTGAATTTCTCGGGCATGAGGAAGTGGAGTAGGTTGAACAACTCGGAGGGCACGTTGGACAGCGGGGTGCCTGTGACGAGGAGGCGGTTGGTGATGGAGAAATTGCGGAGGGTGGTGGCGAGTAGCGATTGGGCGTTCTTGAGGCGGTGCGCTTCGTCAACGGCTAGGAAAGCCCAGCGGATATCCCCGAGAATGTCCGCATCCTTCAAAATCAGTTCGTAGGTGGTGAGCACAACGTTAAACAGCAGCTGGGGCTGGCGGGCTCGGATGGTGGCTAGCTCGGCGGCGGCCGGCGGGGCAAAACGCGAGTCCGGGTAGCGTGGTCGACCCCCGGCGTCGGTGGCAGGGACGTAGAACTCGAAAGCACGTAGGGCTTGTCGGCTCCGGTTGTCGCCCATGTAGCACAGAACGTTAATGTCCGGGGACCACTTCTTAAATTCACGCTCCCAGGCCATGACAGTGGACAGTGGGACCACTACCAAATGCGGACCGTATACGTGCTGGCTGTGAAACAGGTAAGAGATGAAGGCGATGGTTTGAATGGTCTTGCCCAGGCCCATTTCGTCGGCCAATATCCCGTTCTCGTTGCGCGCCCACAGGGAGGCCATCCAGTTCAGGGCGTTAAGCTGGTAGTCACGCAAGTCGCCGCCAGCCAGGTAGGTGGGCTGCTTATGTAGCGGATGGAACTTTGGGCGCAGGGCGTTGCGGCCGTGGTAGTGCTCGCCCCGGTGCGGCAAGGTCTCGCTGCGCAGCCGGTCGTAATATTCGTCGATAGCGTCCTGGGCGTCAAGAGCCAGCAGGCGGGCGGCGGGTTCCCAGGTTGTCTCCTTGTATGGCAGACCACCCCACTTGACCAAATATTCCATGGGGTGGGAGTCGTCGGCGTCGGCATCCCCATTGGCGTTCTCGCCGGTCTTTTCGGTGTCAGGGTGGGCCTCTGGGAACGCATAGCGTGGTACCGGATTGCGACTACCAGGTTCCAACTCCCGGCGTTCGGCTACGCTGAGTCGGGCCTCGCGACAGGCAATCACGCGATCCACGACGGCGAACTGGGCCATGTTGTCCCGATCAATCTCGCGCTGAATGTTGGTCTGTTCAAGGTCCTCGGCTGTAGTATCCGGGTCATGGCGGAGATCAAAGGCGGCTTCCACCACGGCCTTGACGTAGTTGGTAACCTTTTTGAACCCTTTGACTTCGCTGAGGTAGGCACTGGTCTCCCAGGTGTCATAGATGTGGGCCCAGTTCTGCCACTTGACCAGGAGCTCGTAGTTATCAATGCTGAACTCGGCGTCACCGTCGTCGACCTCGGCGGGTCGGTCAGCCCGACGTCGGTAGTCGTGGAGGGACTCTACCACGTCCTCGGCCTCGAGACTCGGCTCGCTGATGAGCGGGACCAGCTTTCCGCCCGATTCAGACGCCGAACGGCCCATCGGGGTCCCAACGTTCCGGGGGGTCCCACCCGGCCCGTCAGACTCTTCCTCGGAGGCGGCGTCCGACCCGAAGTCATAGAGTTCGCGCTCATTGTAAGTTTTAACGGTCGCGGCACCTCGGCGCGTAGAACTGCGACCACCCTCTTCATCTACGAAGCCCGTGGGAGACCGGCGACGGATGTGCTTGCCATAGTCACTTCCGCCCGACAGGTCGTCACCCCCTTCGTCGTCGGTAACCTCCCACGGCTGGCCCTTGGAGGCCTTCTTGCGATTTACGAAAGACGACACAAAGCGGTCTGCGGCGGCCCCACGGGCCGCTTTGGGGGGCCGGGGCTTCCTGGCGCGGGACGGCCGGAACTCGAAGTCGCTATCGGAATTTTCGCTGAAGGCGGCGCTACCGACAGAGGATTCGCTGTCCAGGGCGGAACTGACATAAGATTCTTCGGACTCCGAGTCGAAGCTGGCGTCCGAAAAGTCCATATCGTCTGAATAAATAGATAAAATAGTAGAAAGTGCGATGGCGGGTGGAAACGAGCAGTTAAGCCGCGGTAAGTTAGAGGCACCGACTATTTTATGGGGCATCGGGACCTACGAGAGAAGAGCTGTTACCTACCATCTAGAGAACGGTTTTTGGAGCGGCTAGCGGCGCTGGCTTTGGGCCGCGCTGGTGGGCGCCGAGGCGCGGCAAATTCGGAATCCGACGAGGCAGCGTCGCTGAATCGGTCGTTAGCACCTGCGCTCTCGTCGTCGCTACCGTCGCCAGCACTACTTTCGGATTCGGACTCCAGGCGTGTCGCGCCGTTGGTCGGCCGAGCGCTCTGGCGCGGCACCTTTTTACCAACGGTGGGCCGGGCTACAGGGGTGTCCGTGTCAGAGTCTGAGCCGAAAGACCGGGCTGGCGCGGCCGATGACTTGTCGCCTCGTTCGGAAAAGGCAGCGGCGGCGGCGCCCTTAAGGAACGGAGCTGAAAATTAACATAATTGGTTGTATAAGATGTTGCATCGGGGCATCAGTTGACATTCCGACCAGTTTACGGTTGAATGCATGCGGTTAGCGTGGATAAGCTATCGAGGCTCGGTGTTAACGGACCTCCGGGCTTCTATCTGCGAGAATCACCCATGTGGCCAGAAACGGTTCTGCGGAATGACGGTGGCATTCCTCCATGAAGAGTTGGTATACTTACAGTGAGGGTCCATGCCAAGGACAGAGCGTAGTAGCCGACAAGTCGTCAGTTGTTCGGACGGACGCTGGAGTTACTGAGTTGTGGGAGGTAATCTCCAGACTTAATTGGCCGATTGCCCAGCGGATGTGTCGTGGGGGAGGGTCGGTCGTCACTGGCTTGCGTACGTTAGACCAATGGTGGTTATGATCAACGTGATGAGGTTGAAGGGGGGCCGACGGTTCGGGACTCCAGGCTATCGGAGGGTGGTCAAGTTGAAGAGCAATGCAAACAGGTAACGACTTGGATACGTAGGAGCGGGATGCGGGGAGGGTGGTGGGTTCGAGAATCAAGGCCAATCCGTCGTCGATACGGCCAGGTGAGCAGAGAGCCACGATCGCGGGAGGACGGTGCTTTCGGGGACGTCAAGGACTAGAGTAGCTACGCGTAGAGGGAGGGGAGAAGAGTAACTTGATTGCTTTCCAGGAACGCGACACAATGTACAAAAGGGCCGCGCGGGGGATTACTGGTTAACATAAACAACGCCGGGCACTCTGCGGAGTCAAGGTAACGGGCCACCAGTATGGGACGGAGGCGCGCGCACTAAACTGGCTCAACTATGGCCGGTGTGGAACGGCTGTGCGGGGAGGCCGGTGGGAGGAGACGAGGAAGAAGGCCGAACCACCACTGCAAGATCAGGCCCGGCCGTCTGCTGGGCGCACGCGCACGCGTGGTCGCGCCACCGTGACCCCGCGGGCCTATCACCAACCATACGTCTCCCACTTGCATTTTGCTTGACTGCTTTCACTGGCATGGGCGGTTTTTTCTTGCTAGCTTTGCTGTAAAAACCGACCGACAGCCACAGCAGTAGGCAAGCGCTGTGCCATGGTCGTCGAGTCGACGCACGGTGGGTACGTTCATTGACCGGGTGCACCGCGGAGGGAAGGGCAGGCAGCGGTTGACCTTGAGCCAAGGGAGCATTCCGGATGCAAGGGTGCCACAGCAGATGCTTGTATCTAAGTATATCCAGAGACGACCATTCAGCACTGTATAGGCTCAGTGTACACGGACCAGCCGCTGCCAATTTTGATCAGTCAATGAAAAGCGATGGAATTAGTGCACGGTGACGGACAACTCTTCCAGGGCTGGTGGATATGGCAGCGAGACCGAAACGCGGACGAGAGACCAGGACCGGCCGGCGGACGCTGAGTGCTAAGCGACCTACCAAGGCAATACCGTAGATTCCACCGGGTTTAGGGATGCCAATGTGACCCAGCTCCCGATATTGTCGCATCCGAACGAGGAGGGGTTGGGTAAAGTGGTAAGCCGGACCCGGTTCCCTATGCCAGCCTTACATGGCAAGTCGCCCATCGATGCCAAGGACTGGCCTAGACTGGACAAGGCGGCGACCTTCAATAGCTATCCTGCCCGACCCCTTTGAGTCTTACCCGTTGGCACTGATGCCGTTGCTTATCGACCGTTACCTTGCATATTGCAATATCGTTTCAGTGCGCCACTACCCAATTCTCTTCAATAGGCCGGCGACTATTGTACGACTGAGTAGCAAGGATCCAGAGCTAGTGGCATAGTACCAGCAACTCGCGCCTTACTGAGTACCAAATAGGGGAGGAGGGCCTATTCGGTTGCACACGTCCGGCGGGGATTGGTGCCACTAGTCGGAGAGTGGGTCCATGACTTCATGACCTGCAATGCTGACGTTTGCGTGCGGACGGCCCCCGACCCAGCGCCACCATCGATACGTCAACATTCGAGGTGCGGCTTCGGCCTCATCCGAAGGGGTGAGTGGTGCGGACAAGGGCGGACGACGAGCTGACGACAATCACCTTGGAAGCTCACCCTGTGCCCCTTAACGCAGTGTACCTGCAGGTGAGTGGGTGAGGCCAGCCCCTTGCATGTGGGATGGGGCGGTTTCACTCCCCGCCGATGCAAGTGCGGTTTTAGCGTGGGTTGCCCTTCTTCCTCTCAACCATGCTGCGGTTAGACTAGTACCTGGTCGGCACCAGCCGGAGATTGTCCCCTCTCGTAGCCCTCCACCGTGGGGCACATTACCCTCTCTGGGTCTAGGGCGGCCCTTTTATAAAGCAGACACTACCTGCATCCCTGCCACCGTCTGAAACGCCTGCTTGTACCACAACCTCTCTATTACCTGCTAGTTTATTGCGCTCTCAAATCACACGCTACCGGTATCGGCACTAACGCCTCCGCTCCGTCCCCCCCAGTCCGACCCCCTCATTCGCCCCCGTCCGCATCGACATGTCTTCCTCGCAGGCCGCGCACGAGTCGCAGCCCCTCACGGGCTCGCACCGCCATGGCAAACTCCCCGAGTTTCTTCACGTCGACGTACACGGTGTGCGAAACCGCCTCGCTCACTCCGTTGGAAGCCTGTGGGACGAGTTCAAAGAGTTCATTGACAAGGGCAACGTCGTGGACCTGGCCATTGGTATCATTCTGGGCTCGGCCTTCAGTAAAGTTGTCAGTTCCTTCGTAGAGGATATCCTGCTCCCGCCGCTTGGTCTCCTCATCGGCTCTAACTTTGAGAACCGGTTCGCCGTCCTGCGCTACGGCAACGGGAACACCCTGGGCGACGCAGAGCCTGCTACCCAGTTCTGGCCCGGCCGTAGCGACGAGAACGACTCATCGCTCCCAGAATACAACACCATCGAGCAAGCCCAGAGCGACGGTGCCATCACCCTAAACTACGGTCGGTTCATCCAGTACTCGGTTAATTTCCTCATCGTGGGTGCCGCCCTGTACGTGATGGTCCGTCTCGTATTAATGTTCCGTCAGCAGCAGAAGGCTGAGCCGAAGAACCTATGTCCGTATTGCTACCAGCCGGTTCATATCAAGGCTAAACGGTGCCCGTGCTGTACCTCTGCACTCACCAAAGATCCCTCGACCGCCTCTGGGTCCCACTACGGCGCCGTCGATGGCGAACACTCGCCCGTCCCGAGTCATGGCGGCCCAACTTATGCCGAGGTTGCCGCAGAAGGGACGACCGCCGAGTCAGGCCACTAACTGGCACCCTCCCCTTTTACTCATGACCATCTAATATTTAAATTGCCTGTGAGTCTACATCCGCCCCCCAAATGGACGTCTTTTTTTGGCACAACAGTCAATAGACCTGCTTAATCGATACAACGCTCGTGTTCGATCCTGCAATAAACACACTCATGGCGAACAATCCCATTGCCAGTAGGTTTATAATTGGGCTCGCTTTGAACTGACTGTTGCGCTGTGAGGCCAGTTGCAGATAAGGACCTGTGGGGATAAAAAATGGAGCCACTGTCGACACCCACTGACCTTCAGATGGAGGTTACGCGCCAACTGAAGTCCGCACTCAAGATATGGCACAATGGTCACGGGGCTGAATTTAATACCCCATCCTAACTCATTACACCCTTGCATTCCCTAAAGGTTACCAAAGAAAATAAGTATGTTTGCCGGGACTGCGATACATACCAATACAATAGCAGTTGGCAAGCTCGAGGCGTCCATACCCAAGTGCGGCCGCCTAGTAAATCTTAGCTAGGTCCTCAACCGTCCGTGTCAATTCCTCCACGCTGATATCCAGCGGGGTCCCGCCGTTCGCGCCGCGCACGACGGCCTCCATATCACTCAGACTCAGGTCCAAGAACTGTTCCATCAAATCCCCGTCAATAAACCCGTGGTCAGCAACGGCGCGTTGGGTGTTAGCGAACCGCCGCCAGGTATCGTGTGGGAACCCGCCCACGGGCCGGATGACGCGGGCCAGGTTTCGTTCGACCTGGGCTAGCGTCCGGAATCGGGCTTCGTCCAGGGTAGCCACCACGCCGATAGCCCCGTTGACGGTGCCGAACAGCAGACGGGGCTGCGCCACCGGGTGTGAGTCCGGAAGGTTCATCACCAGGGCTCCCGGCCGGAAGCGGTTCACAAAATCACCCAAATGGAACAGACCCGTCGTCGCCAACTGACCGTCCACGGTCGGTTGCTGATTATTGTCGGTGGCAGAGGGTGCAGGGGGTACCTGGACGGAGAACAGGTTAAAGGCGATTTCGGCGCCTATATAATGGGTACCTTGGTCGTCCAGGGCCTCCATGGCCGCCATCCAGTTGGTATGATAATCACGGGCCACCTCGACCAACGTCCCAGCCTCGGGATTAAACTCGAGCACGGCGATGGACCGCATCAGGTCTCCCACCGCGATCCGCCACCCGCGCACAGTCAGGTAGAGCGCCACCACGTGGTTGGCCGCGCTACACACCTCCCGGAGGGCCGGCCCTGCCTCGCCTCCTTCCCTCTCATCGGTCCAGGCGAAAACTGTCGTGCAGTTGTTGATGGCCGCCACGAAATGGCGGTCCCCCAGGCGTTCCAGGCTATACACTGATCCGGGTACCTTGCACTGCGCCACCAGTTCCAACTTGCACTGGTCCCGAGCGAAGCGGAACACCAGCAGGCGACCTTCCTTCGTGTCTTCAGCGTCCGGGTACACAAATGCCGTGCCCACGATGAAGTAATCCAGGGCAGCGGGACCCAGCTGGGCGCTCACCAAGCTCTCGGCCTGCTCGTAGGATTGCAGGCGGAAGCCATCCACCACGTCGAAAGATTGGCCGTCCACAACCTGGAAGGACGAGATCAGACGTGAATCGATGTTATTGGCAGCAGAGGCCTCGTTGGTCGTCGCGTCGCCCATCTCGGCATCTCCGCTGTGGCGGCTCGATGGCTCGTCACCGATGTCGTCGCCTGGCGGATCAGCCATGTCGAACGGCGTGTTACCCAACAGACCAAACACCCCGGTTGTGTCTTGGTAGCAGATGCGGCGGGGCTCGATGTTGCTCAGCGGGATAGTGCGGATATGCAGTTTCTGGATATCGTCAATGCGGCCGACACGCAGTCCGGCGGCGCTCACCGTCACTATACACTGCGGCAGAAGGGCCGAATTGAAGGAACACATGTCGAGTACTCCGGTGCCGTTAACGTTGGAGAATTGGAGCTTCCGGCCGCGACTGTAGATCACGGTGGGTCGGTCGCCGGCGGCGAAGATGTGTAGAGCGTTCTGAGTGTAGAACGGCGCCAGCCGCGCAGGTCCGTGGCCGAGGCGGACCTGGCGGCCGTCGCTGAGGCCGCCAGTGGTCGGATCACACTGAAAGTGGTGAAGCCCGCCGTCGCCCAGCGTAACCAACAGGTACAGCGTCGCGTCCAGGTGTGCTAGGGCCAAGGAACGAACCAGGGTACCGGTACCCAGGGGTTTAACGTCGGCGTCGGCGAGGTCCGGTAGGGTCAGCGTATACACAGCCGGGTCTGCCCAGCACGCCACGGCGCATAGAGAAACGGTATCTGCCGCCTCCGGGTCACCGCCGATAGGGAGGGTCAGACTGGCAATCTCATGGGGTAGCTGCCGCCGGCTGCGCTCTACCAGCTTCTCTCCTTGGATCTCGAGGTGCACGAGCCACCCGCTCTGCATGGTCAACAGGATCCTGTCCGCCTGCGTGCTAACGAGCTGAACGCGGGCCTTGGCCGGGGCCAGCCACTCGTCAACCCGGCCCCCGTGGGGGAACCGAAGCAGCCGCACTCCAACTGCCGTGGTCTGGGCCAGAAGACCACCCCGCACGGTCTGTAAGCCGAGGGTGGGCTGATCGCTGACGAAATCTGTAAACCCGATGGCCTCGCGCAACTCGCCGCGGTCGAGGGTCAGGAGCCGGGTCTCGTTGGCGAAACCAACCGCCAAAAAGGACTCGTCCCGTGCGGCCACGGTTGTCCGGGCCGACCACACCCGCTTGGCCCCGGATATGCGAATGAAAAGCTGGTCCTCAATCCCGACCCCGTTGCGGATGACGCGCAGGGTACTTCCCTTGTACGCTCCGCAGCAGGCCACCATCTGGCCTTGGCCCTGCCGGTCCGTATCCACCACGCAGAAATCCCGGATGGGTGCCAAGTTGGGGTAGGTATCTACCACCCGTACGAATTGGCCGGGGGTCACGGCCTTCTCGGATAAGCGTACCAGTTGGGAGTCACCATAGTGCGAACCCACATAAACATACCCATCGTCCAGGTACACCAGAGCGGAAGCGATCGTCGTGGTTCCGAGGCGCTGCAGTTTGAGGTCTGTAACGTGACCGGCTCCATTGCGCAGTAGGATAAGGATAAACAGCGTACCCTCATCATCACCCAGCAGGATTCGGGAGTCGTCCGCATCGATCCGAGCGTACACTTGGAACTCGTTGGGCGCGATGGAAATTACCACGGCAGCCCGCGGGGGCTGGTAGTACGTCAGAGTGACCTGGCCGACAATCACTACCGCCCCATCGGCCAACGGGATCAGCAGGTTGGCTCCACTTTCCACCTGGTAGACTGGGTAGGGTCCCGGGCTCAGCTCCTGGGTATCGAGGCCGACTGCGTACGACTTGAGCTGCATGGAGCCTTCCCGGTCCCGGGCCAGGGTCAGGAGGGTGAGTACGGGGAGATCCCGTAGGAAAACCAGGTCAATCAGTTCAAATTCGTCGATGCGCACCAAGAAGGCGTTGTGGAGGTCACCAGGGCGAGGGAGAGCAGCCGCATCCTTCCCTTTTCCCGTGACTGGCCCGAACGCCGGATTGTACGGATACAAGTCGACAAGGGCATTCGATCGCACAACGCCCGTAGGATCAGGCCGACCGTGCCCAGTCTTGCGTAGAGAGGACGGGGTCGCCATGGGCACCACCTTGATGGTACCGTGGTACAGGTGCAACACGGCAGCCCGACAGGCCGGGTCAACAAGACCAATTGGCCCGTTCTCACGAGGCTGGCCCACCAGCTCGGTCATGTCGCCGGTGGCCTCGGTCACGGGGCCATGGGTTCGGGGGTCCCAGCTGAGCACGCAGATCTGGTGCTTTTCGGTGACAATGAAGAGGAGGTCGGTCAAGCGGCCCTATTGCAGGAAATGATTTTGGGTAACGAGATAGATAGGCAACAATGTGGCGGGTAGATTAACATACTGGTTGAATTGTCGATCAGGGATGGTACAACGACTGTAGGCCGTTGAGTTCGGCGTTGGCGACAGCCCGTTAGAATACCTACCTCGGGTCGGAACAGCTGCATGGACGCTATCCGGCCGTTGAAACTGAACTTGAAGGTACGAACCAGACCGCCTGGGGTCAGCCGCAAAATCTCAATCCGGGTGCATTTTCTGCAGTGAAGGGAGAGGGGGTTCACAGGGTTGTTAGAGGCCAGGGTCAGAGGTGGTGAGGACTGGATGTAAAGAACTAAAAGCGCCAAGTGCGCAGGCCGTTCGTTGTTGTGCCAGGCCGAGTACAGGGTACGGTACAGTGAGGGTCGCCGCCCCGTGCTGGACCCGCGAGGGAGGACGTATAGAGACGCCAGCGGGGAGCGTATGCACTTACTCTAAAATCAGGTTGGTTTCATCGGGCGACAGAAAGTTACCCTTGATGGCGTGGCGGATCGATGTCGGCTTGTGGGCCGTAGCTACGTAGTTGAAGGCCATGTCGAGCAAAGCCAAACTCCTACGGGAGGCTATTGCCGAGGAGGAGGAGGAGGTGATGCGGGGATAAGTAAATTCGACTTGGAGGCAGGGTGGAGTAATGTAAATTAAAGGGTGGGTGCGCAGTCAATCGGGGTCTCACACGGAGCCAGAAACGTAGACGGGTTCGCAGAGTCACGACGCGGCCTCGTGCTCCAGGGTTGGGAAGGCGTTGGGATGAGGAAGATCCCTAGTCAGTAGGTAGTGACTTTGGTCTGGGTTGTCGGGGGGGGGGAACGACGGGTTTACCACTATGCAACTGTCCGCCTTTGTAAAGACCACCCTTTGTGTGGTAGGAATGCTGGGTGCCAATCAGCTGGGCCCCACTAGACGTTTAGGATGGCGTGGATTCCTTTCCACTTGTGTTCCTATGGAGAGGTCAAACCCTCCCCCCTTGTGTTCTTCACCCGTGGCAACCCATTTCTACTGGCTGTTCGCGACCCGTGAGCTTATACCCCGACAGGGTCCAGCGGTGATTGCTCAGTCATAGTGTCATTAAGTCAGTCTTTCGGTACTGCTGGCCTAACTTTAGATTTAATGTCTATTGATGATATGGAACTAAAATGAAGGCGCCAAGCAGGGTAATATAATAAAGGAGGGTGCGTATTTGTTGATCAGGATCAGTCACGCCCAACTGTGGACCCTTTCGCTACACCTGCTGCTGCTCGACGAATCCCATGGCGTCCTCCTTGGAGATACTGTTAACGTGAGACACCTTATTTACAAACGTGACCCCATAGAATTTGTCACATTCGGCCAGCATTTCGGGCCGGAACGTCGTGGTGATGAATTGGGCGTTATCCGACAGCTCGTGGATCATGCGGGCCACCGCTGTGCGATACACGGCGTCTAGATTGGCATCGATCTCGTCAAACAGGTAGAAGGGCGCCGGGTCACAGCGCTGGATCGCAAAAATGAGCGCCAGCGCCACCACCGACTTCTGACCGCCGGACAGCTGCTGCATGCGCAGACCCTCGTCGGTTTTACTGTTGAAAGACACCTTGATGGCCACGCCCGTGTAGTTTTCGACATTGCCATCGTTGGGGGTGGCCTCGTCGAAGTCGTCCATGGTGTTCTGTACATCAAAATGAAGATATCAGGTGAAGTGCATCGATAGGTCAGCCCCGGCTCCTGGCGTACCCCAAAACTTCCAAGCTACCCAGAGCATGGCCAATAAACCGCCTACTTACCCGGTCGAAACGGCGCTGCATTATCAACTGGCCTTTGCCAGCAGGGACGAGTTTCTCAAAGACCTCGGCGAAGTATTTCGCCACCTGTTTGAAGGTGCGTTCGATAACGTCGTCCTTACGCTGGTCCAGCATCTCGATGAGATCTTCGATGGACTATTGCAGGTTATAGGTGAAGGGGTAAAAGAGGACCAAGGCATCGTGGGTAGGATTAGCGTCTGCACAGGCGGCGAGAGAAGCCAGTCCAAGGCCTCGGTGACCTCGAGGTGGCGTCTAGACCGTCCCACAACCAGACCCTAGATGTGGTCATCAGAAACCAGTGACCTACCTTGAACGACGCGTTCAGTTCGTCCTGGCGCTTGAGAAGCTCGTCACGTTGGCGGGTGAAGTTGTTGTACTGCTCAAAGGCCTTCTTGTTGACGTGGCTGTACTTTTTCAAGCCTTCATTGACTTTATGCAGCTTGCGCACAAGTTTCTGAGTGGAAGTGTCGAGATACTTGTTGAAGGCTTCCTCGGGCAGCACCCCTAGCTCGCGAATGTTACGCATACACTCCTCCTTGCGCTGCAGTAGCAGGCTGCGCCGGGACAGATATTTCTCGGCATTTTTTTGCAAATTCTCCAGCCGGCGCGAGTTTTCCTGCTGGTCGGTGCGGGCGCGCTCCAGGCGCTGTTGCAGATCGCCGATGGCGGCGGTGTCAGCCTCCAGCTGGGCCTCGATATCTATCGACCCGTAAGTAACGGTACAGGGTGAGAGCGGTGCGCGGGGGGTACGTGTGCACGTTTGATTAGCGGCGGTGGCAAGGGGGTTGGCAGTCGGTAGCTTTGGAGCTGACAACCACCGTCTGTGTCCCAACTAATCCGTACCCTCGCCCTGGGTGCCAGTCCCGAGCCCTCAACCTGCGGGAGGCCCGATACCTTACCCTGAATCTGCTCGGTTAGACGCTCCAGTTCGGTTTCTGCTGCCTGGAGACTCAGCTTGCGATCACGTACGGTCTGGTCGGATACGTGTGCGTCGGCCTCCTCGGCCCGCCGGCGCAGCTCGGCCAGGCGGCGAACCAGGCGGGCGTTGAGTTCGTTCTCCAGTAGGTTCTTGCGGCCCTCAAGCTGAACAAGGAGCAATTATAGGATATGCGATTGGAATTATAAAACCGGCAGCCGTGAAGTAAGTAAAGGTGCTTTTCCCTCGGATGGTCGGGGCTGAATTCATCAGGAAGTGCAGATGATCGCATCAAAATTGTGAGAACTTACCTCCGCTCGGCCACTTGCAGCCGCATCCAATTGTTTGCTCAGGGTCTCGACCTGGGTCCCCAACTGCTCGAGATGCTCATGTTCGGCGGCGCTAAGGTCGGACGTGAAGACGCTGGCACGTTCGGTGCGGAAGGCCTCGATTTGGGCCTCCCACTGAGTGATACGGGCCTGGGCGGCCAGGAGAGCCTTTTCCTTGAGGGCCAGGGTTTCCTCGTACACCTTCACCTCGCGGCCTTTATTTTCAGCGTCCATCTGGATCCAGGATCGCTGGTCGGTGGCTCGGCGGCGCTGCGCCTCACATACCTGGATTTCGCTCAAGATCTGGGTGACGCGGGCATCGAGACTGCTGATCTCCTCCTTGGTTGACCCGGCCGCGGTGTGTAGCTCGTCCCATTGGACCTGGGTGCGCTTCAGATCGCGCACGGCGTCTAGCCGCGAGCGCCGGTTGTCTAGGTACCCACCCGTCAGCGCACCCTTCTTGTCAACCCGGTCACCCTCCAAGGTTACCCCCGTGACCCCGTGGCTCCGCGCGTAGGCCCCGGCCACTTCTAGGTTGGGGCAAATCACGGCCTTCCCAAACACCTGGCGCAGGGCCGACTCGTAGCGCGCGTCGTAGCGCAGCTTGTGTAACATCGGAATGGCATCTGACGCGGTCGGGTACTCTGTGGTGCGGGGTCGCATCCGGTTCAGCGGCATCACCGTGACGCGTCCCGCCTTCTCGCGGCGGAGCCGTTCCAGCAATGCGGTGGCGGTGGCGTCAGTATCCACCACCACATAGAACAGGCTGGTGTTGCCGATAGTTTCCACCGCGGTCTTGTAACGGTCGTCCACCTC
>JANBPT010000400.1:0-38214 GCA_027575765.1 Tieghemiomyces parasiticus | reverse complement strand
CTTTTTTTTGATATATCTACGGTAACGAATCTAATTGATATTTATATATATATATATATATATACATTTATTATTTCTAATAAACTGGGTTGTGCAGATAGGTAACGTGGGAAAGGGTTGGAGCGGCACCGTATTCGTAACCATCCTGGTGTGGGGCGCTAGTTGTGCAAGTTAGTTGCCGTCCTGTCGCGGTTGGACCATTTGCCCCGCCGGCTTGTTATCGGATATTAGCTGACGAGGGGCGTGAGAAGCTGCGTTACGTGACCCATGTGGCTGAACATACCTTACTGACCCCACTAGGGTGTATGCACATTTGGCCATATGCCACCACTCTCCTCAGGTCTGGGGGGGGGTTCAACTGCGGACACCCTTTGCTGTCCACCTCCCCCATAGGATAAGCCCGAAACTATCGTTGCATTCCGTTTCCTTGACCTCTCTCACTTTGCACCCGCCTTCCCCCCCCCTCCCTTGCCCATCGCCTCTCAACAGCCGAATTCCGAAGTCACCATGGCCGAGCCGACCTCTCAGTCGCTGACATTACCTCCGTGCCTGGTCGTAGTCAATCCGAAGGCCGGTGGCTACCGCGCGGAACTAGTCAAACCCTGGTGTGAGCAGTTTGTCCAGCGCTACGCAGCCCAGCGACCCGGTGACAGCGAGCGTGGCCGGACCGTCCGCACGGTCTATACGGAACGGGCCAACCACGCGCCAGAACTTGTGCAGGCCTTTTTGGCTGACCAGGCGGATATGAAGGACCCGGCGGCGATAGCGGTAGCCCTACCCTCGACCCCCCGGGCCTTTATTATATGTCTAGGCGGCGATGGTACCGTCCACGAGGTCATCAATGCCCTGGTGGAGCCGGCTATCCCGGGGCTTTCGTCACCTCCCTCCACACCCATCGACCACGCCTCGCCCAGTCACCCGGTGGACATTGGGGTAGTTCCACTCGGATCCGGAAATGCCTTGGCCTCCCAGCTGGGGTTTCGCCGACCTTCCGACGCCCTGGACCGTTACCTACGTGACGACCTGTTGTCCAACCCGCTCACCCGTCGACCTTTGCACACCGTTGATGTCCGCCTACCATATGGAGCCCGCTGGTACCTCACCGGTCACCCCGTCACCGTCCATCGGGTGAGCAGTTTCTGCGTAATCAGCTGGGGGTTCCATTGTAACAACGTTGCCAGTTCAGAGTGGCTGCGATGTCTAGGGCCCATTAGGTTTACCCTGGCCGGTATCAAGAATCTGGTCACGCTCACACCGTACCACGGTACGCTTACTCTCACCGGGGCCCGGCGTTACCGTCCAATCGAGGCAGCTACAACTACTTCTGACCATGCCAACCAGATCGAGACGCCTACCCATCTGCCGCCGCCGACAGTCGACTCCCCGTGGGGTACCTTTGAGGCCGTCACCGCTGAGACTCTCCCGGGCCCCTGTGACACATTTAATGCCGACCGTCAGCAGCTGACCCTTCAGGGCCCCTTCACGGTGTTTCTGGCCGCCAAGCTGGCCGAACTGAGCGCCGGGTTCTGTATCACCCCGCTGGCCCGGCCTGACGACGCGGACATTGACGTGGTTATCGGTCGCGGTCTTACCCGATCCCAGACGCTTGCGGTCTTTCAAGGGGCCGGTGTCCGAGGTACCCATATCCGGCTGCCGTTTGTAGAGTACTATAAGGTTCGGGGCCTGACGGTGCGACCGGCCTCTTCGTGGTCTAAGGCTTTGGCCAGCCACAAAATGGTCGACCGGAACAGTGGAAGAGGGGAAGAGGGGGTGAAGGATAATGGCAGTGGTGATCATAGAGACGCTGATGCGAAGGAGGGACCCCACCACACACTCTGTGTGGACGGGGAACTGTATTCCGTCCCGGATTTGGGCGAGATAGTAGCCGAAATCCCCACCGCCAGAGATTGCGTACTGCACACCCTGAGTTAACATGGCAGCTTACTCGGCGGCACAAATGCTTTGTTTGTCGGTTTGGTCGGGTTGGGCTAATCTACAATATTATTATTCCTAGAAATATGATAATCCACACAACGTACAACATTACAACACGACGACCAGGTACCAGAGAACCACCCGCCCGCCAAGGGAGAGTAGGAAAGGGGTATGTAGGTTCCTGGCTCATCAAAATTCACGGTTGGGTATGAACATGATAGCCACCCAGACCACAGCAGTGGTGAGTACGATCTGGATGATCATCTTGGCCGCCATCCGGTAATGGGCCTTGAGCACGGCAGGTTCCATGACCTTATAGTAAGCGTCGCCGCGCACGGTTGTGGTTTGAAACAACGGGGACGTGAAGTCGGTGGCTACGTTGCAGTACGGCGGCATGTCTTCCTCCTTGTCGTCATCTTCCATCTCCTTGGCCTCGACGAGGGTTTTGTGGGCTGTGGGACCCAGGTCTTTGTGTAACGAGGCCGGGGGCTGGATAGCGGCGTTTGGATAGCGCGGAGTGAGCGGGTAGGCCTCGCTAGGGGCCGGCATGGTGATTATGGTGGATAGAGGCCGGTGGCGGGTATCGATCCGCGGAGGGTTACGGTGGTCATCGTTCGACACTGTGGCGGCGATAAGGTCGGTCGCCTTCGGCTCCCGAAGGAGGCTGGCGGTGGTCGGCGTGGCAACTTGGGGCTGGTGGTGGTTGGTGGTAGTTCCAGCGAATACGGAGCCCCGACCAATCCCGCCGGCGACGTCACCGATGGACAGGTCACTCAGTCGGGCATGGGGTAGCATAGTGACCTCGCGGCGGTTGGCAAACAGGTGGACCAGGCACACGTTGCGTGGGTTGCTGTAGAACACCGAGATGGCCCACGTGAGGGGTAGGAACAGCAGGAGACGGTAGGGCCGGGGGACGTCAAAGACGATCAGGAGCACGATGGTGACAACGGCGAGGACGGCGGTGATGGTGGCGGCCGTAACACGGAGCCACTTGGAGCGGTCGGTGATATTACGTTGGGCCCACCGGTGGAACCCGTCGAGCGAGGTATTACGCATGAGACCCATGATTTCGGTGAGCAGCGGCGTGAAAATGGACGGGTGGGTAGTCAGATTGGCCTGGGCCTGGAGGGTCGACCGGACTTGGTGGGAGACGTTGAGCTCCTCCTGGGCGCCTGGGGCGAGGAAACGGGCAATGGCGGCTTCACACTCGGCCCGCAGAGGCTGTACAGCTAGGAGCTCCGGGGCGGTGGTAAGGGTGGAGAAGGCCCCCGAGGACCGTGGCGAAAGCGCCTTGTCGGCGTCGGACAGGTTGTGGAAGACCCGGCTGTATCGACGGTACCATTCGTAAAAGTTTAGGTTCTCGACGCTGCATTCCTGATAGGTCAGGTAGTAGCGGAACTCGGCGAGACTGACCGGCGGGCAGGTCATGCCCTGGAGGATACGGTCGAGCCGTCGTTGGTTGTCCACGGTGGGCATAATGGGAGGCTAACGGAGGGCTGCAAGGCGGAGGGAGCGGACTAACAATCGGTCTGGAGAAAGGGGGGTGACGGAATGACACCAAGGCCGAGGGGGGGGATATGACGGCTGTAAGCACGGCGCGGAGTGAAAGAATCGGAACTCAAAAAGACGAGAAACTGGGCGATCGGTGAATAAGCGTGCTGGGAGAGTCAGAAGGGCAGGGGAAGTGATTGGCGGGATCAAGGCTGGGCGGTTGAGGGATTGAAACGCGGCAACCGCCGAACGAACTTGATCGGGCCACCAGGCTGGGTGAAATATAGGGGGGGAAGGTGTGGAGCAAACCTATTGAATGCAGGACTGGGATGCGGGGGCGAGCAAGCAAAGGGCGAGTGAGTAAAAGTGGGTTGGAACTGATAATTAGCGCCGAAAGGGCAGTGGGGCATATGGCTTGGAATCCTAGGGGTGCGAGAGCAGCAAGCTGCAGGCCAAAGAGAAAGCGCGGCGATATATACAAAACTGAACTAGATGTGGCTGTTAGAGGGTCGACGGTCCAGATGCGGGCGAGATGCAGGGTTTTATAGAAGCGCAGCCAGGATGCAGCAGAGCTGGCCTATGCTTGGAAGCGGTAGTGGAGATGGAGGGCGAGGGATCGGCTCGTTCTTTCCTCTCCATCTCCCACTCGCCACGGGCCACCGTCCCAATCACCACCACAGAAGGGAGGCCCAAGACCATCCACCAGTCAGAAGAGGAGGGGGGACGGGGGGTTGGCCCTATTCAACCTCCTTACTACTGCCAGCGAAGCCCAGGGTACGGTTGCAAAAGGAGGGGGGCTGTTCAGTTGCGGAAAAGGGGCGGCAGTAGCTAGTACACCTACCGGCTGCAGCAGATAGCAGTAACACCTTGCTTGGTTGGCCAGAAACAGGGGTCAATCGTAGCAGACCTTGGGAAAATGCATTGTGCCAGTGCCTATCTAATGGTCTGCATAACAAAAACGATTATTAGCCAGGCCACTTACCGCTCCGAGCAGCCCGGTCACCATTAATACCGACCGAATGTGGGCGGTGGCTCAGACAGATTGGCGGCGCGCAGTAGACCGGCGGATGCGGCTGAGGGAAACGGAGAATGAATTCGGGGGAATACCGACGTCCAGCTCGGCCCGGCCTATTCTGGAGGTTGGTATTCGTCCTACGCTGGTCACCACCGGGCGGGGCCGTGGGGACTGGCAGTGCTGGTGAGGGTAAGGGACCAAACCCGCGCGGTGGGGAGTCTGTTGCGCCAAGTCGTGGATACATACAGGTTAGACATCTCTCCACGTAACCCGAACTATTTCGCAGCTCGAGTCGACCTCGGTGCCTTCCCGCTCCAAGCGAACTAACCCAAGGCAATATCCGCACTGCCGGACTGGGTCCTTGGAACGCTCGTAGGAATACTCACATCCCTTCAACGTAGCCGGTCGCTTTGGGTAAGATCCACCAGGGTGTCGGAGTATTACCTTGACTCATCTTCCTCTCTCTGTTTCCTGCCCCTCCCCCTCCGGGGTGAGGAGAGGGAGTAACTTATTCCCGAGCATCCACTTCTTCACATGAGGATGTCCCCGAGTGGAGTAAGCAGAAAAAGACTAATAAGCAACAATGACGAAGAGGGCTGCCAAGGCCGGATGATTTAGCAGCTTGGGAAAGACGCAGTGAAGCCGACCGCTGCCGTTGGAAGGGCCATATCGAGGGGATTGTCCTGTGGACCACAGCCATCGCTTTCATAGCGAGAGTCAGGTCCATTAATCTTTAGCCAGCAGTCCACGGGCTTCCGAACTGGAGGGTGGGGTGGGGTAAATATTGTCCACACTCCCTGTGGACCACAACTAGCCGAGGATGCCGTCTTGAGGTATCGCAGTGGGATCGAGCACGATCGACTTTACATGAGGCTTCCTAATGGGACCAGGAATCGGTGGCCCCTTGGCACACCTGCCTTGCCCGCTCCATGTCGAGGTCCAATAAAATCAGCCATTCACTTTTATTCCGCCACGAAACCGCCAATAAACGTCGGTCGTAGATACTAACCGGATAAAGAAGGATCATGGGTGCAGTCCTTGATAGCGGTTGTTGTGCGGTCGGGCTGGCAATCGGCCGTAAGAGCCTCAACCTCCCGATCTTCAACACGAAGTCGGAACGTGGGTATACAGTGGGGGTGGGGAGTGGGGCTAACGGACGAGCACGTCGACAGGAGACTGGTGCTCGTTAAATTAATGCTATTTAATCTGGCAGGTATCTATAATTGCTTACAGTGGTTAACTATACCAGCCAAGTACGATTTTATTATTCTGGTGGACTAGACTAGAATCCGCAGCTCCCCGCGGCCTCCACATACCAATCGAAAAAAAGCCTTGTGCTCACAAGTGACTGGGGTGGTGACGGGTTGCTCTCGCTCGATAGCATGGATGGTTTGGGATACCGGGAACTCGTTAACCGGCCCCTTTCAAGATCTTCCAATAACCCTAACCTTACCAAACCCTTTGTTTGTGCGCGGGACTTTGCAAGCCTAAACCACCGCGGACAGGCCACCTATATGCATCCATGTATATGTAGATCTAAATACATTAAAGATATGTTGGAACTCATGCATAGGGCCCCATAGGACTGTGGCTTACAACTAAAGATTCGGCTGTCACTCCTGCAGCCCTGCATTTCAACCTACTCCGACGGAGGATCCATTCCCCGCCAGTGGTACTGAATAGTGTCCACGTCGTCCATGGCCCTGCGGCCATAGTTGGCACCTCCACAGAACGCGGCCACAACACAGGCCTGCCCATGGACAGCCAGTCTCTCGAACATGCCAGAGTTTTTCTTGTTCATCTGGTAGTACTTGGCCTCGATTTCGGACTTGTGTTTGAGGTATGACGCCGAACCCCGGACCGCGCCGTAGGTAGCCCCAACCATGGCGGCTGCGCCATTCAAAGCCCTATGCAATAGAGTTCGGTGCTCAGCCTCGGCCTGTTGACCGGGTTCCAGGGTTGGTGATACAGTGTCCTGGTTGTCATTGGCGGGGACTTGGCTGGCCGCTACGAAGGCGAAAATCAGCAGAGCGACGAGGTAGCATGGGAGCTTCATAATATTAAAGGGTATTACCGGGACGTGAGTTGAACGAGTTTAAAGAACTACCCTTTGGATAGGGTGTGGGATGAGGGGCGGAAGCGAGGGTGAATAATGCTGGGTGCGGTGGTGTTGGAAGTGAAAGTAAAATAGTCTGCAGGTAAAGTAGGTGGAATTTATACGGCACTGAAAATGCCAGGATGGTAAGCTACAGACGTCACAGGTCAAGGGCGGCACCCCGGTGTACTTTTATACCTGAGGAGACACGGGAAATGAGGGCCGAATGGCGGGGGAGGGTCAAGGTGTGGCAGCGGACAGGAAAGAGGGGGGAGGAGGAGGAGGAGGGGCGGAGATTCCTGCACTACGTCGGTGTCCCACTTTCGCATAACTGCCAAACACCAGATCCGTGACGGTCGCATCCGTTCCGTATGACCATTCGTCGCTTTAACCTGTCGTACAATTTTGTCGAGCCTACCGGTCCCCCCCCCATTGGAAGGCGGGGAGCGATAAAGGCGGCATTGTGTTTACCCCCTCCTTCCCCCTTTGAATCCCCAATGGGCGCCCAATGCCTTCCAGGCCCCAGACCAACCGGGCCCTCCCGCCTTGTAATGTTGCGGGTGCCGAGTCTTCCCCCCTCCTGCACCCACCATCTACCACAAAGCGAGGAAGGGGAGTTAGGGCGTTCTGTCCAAGTTATTCGGGTAGAAGTGGATAGCGACGATTTCCTGCATGGACACGCATCCACCCATTTCAAGTTACAAACACTGTTGGTCCTCCATGTCCGACCAACCATGGCACCGTGAATTGAAGGTGACGCCTATAATAACGCCGGCCGCTTCAGCCTTCTTTTGTAACGTACCGGAGGTAAGGTAAAACCGCCTTCGACAACAGCAATTGTCAACCCCCCATCTCCCTTCAAACCGAGCTGGGATCCGGTGTTTTCTGATCCCTTCGCTTCCATCTCGACCCCCACAAAACAAATTATCCAAAACATTTACAACCTCGGAAGCCCCTAGCCTCACTGAAATCCTCTTCCGTATGATCACCTACATCCTCCTCTTGTATCGCTCGGTATTTCGTTGCACTCCGCCGCCGCCCTTTATAGCAGCCCATCCCCACACCTTTTACCGCTTTTTTCCTAGCCTTAAACCGAGCCATCGCTTATTAGTAATAAAATTAGATTGGCTAGTTTTACACCCAAGATAGACCCAGTTAGTGTTGGTCGCCGTTTATCAACAATGCGCAGCCGCTAAAAATGACCACCTCAACCCCCCTCCCCCCACCTTCGCTCCACTCAGAGAGAGACTTGTAAGCCTCGTTGTTGGAGTGGAGGAGAGAGGTGTATATGGCGTCGGCAGCCTGGACGTCCCTTTCCCCCCCCCACGGTCTGCTGCCCCCATCCATTGACGAGCAACTCTCACCACGGACTCAGCCATTTCGAACAAACCGAGCGGTGCCGCCTTTGAACCGTCAGCAATCAAACCCATGCATAGACAAAATGAATACTTTATACCTTCGGAGTAAGGTGATAGTAGCCATTCGTTAGGCTTAAACCTTCGCCATTGTAAACATTTGTAACAACATATACATAGCCAAACGGCCACCCCAACCGGGTAAACAACCTAATAGGCATATACGGCAGAGTAATCGGTATGGGCGAGGGAAACAGAGAATTAGCTCTAACACCCTCTTCCCCCCTCCATAACACACACACAAACAAGCAAAAAAAAACAACTTGCTCTCTCCGTGTGTAGGCATCTATCTTTAAATACCCCGGGTCGACAGGACCTGGTCCTGGGTGAGGTGGCCGCAGTTGATACCGACCATGGCTTCGCCGAGCCCCTCGCTAACCTCGGCCAGCTTGACCTTATCCTGGTAGTGGGTGACGGCCTGAACGATGGCACGGGCACGGAGAGCCGGATCACCGGACTTGAAGATGCCCGATCCGACAAACACTCCGTCGCAGCCGAGCTGCATCATCAGGGCGGCGTCGGCCGGAGTGGCGACACCTCCGGCAGCGAAGTTGACGACGGGGAGTCGGCCGAGCCGGGCGGTCTCACGGAGCAGGTCGACGGAGACGCCCAGTTCCTTGGCGTAGCTGTAGAGCTCATCATCATCCATAGCCGAGGCGCGACGAATCTGGGCCTGGACGGTCCGGCTGTGACGGACGGCCTCGACCACATCGCCGGTACCGGCCTCGCCCTTGGTACGGATCATGGCGGCGCCCTCCGAGATGCGGCGCAGGGCCTCACCGAGATTGCGGCACCCACACACGAACGGGATCTGGAACTTGTGCTTGTTGATGTGGTGCTCGTCGTCAGCCATTGTCAGCACCTCCGACTCATCAATGTAGTCAATGTCCAGCGCCTCCAGGATCTGGGCCTCCACGAAATGCCCGATACGGACCTTGGCCATCACCGGGATGGTAACCGCCGCCTTGATCTCCTTGATCAGTTTCGGGTCCGACATACGAGCCACTCCGCCGTCCTTCCGGATATCAGCCGGGACGCGCTCCAGGGCCATCACAGCGCAGGCACCGGCCTCCTCGGCGATGCGGGCTTGCTCGGCGTTGACAACGTCCATGATGACACCGCCCTGCAGAGTAAGATGAACAACATAGACGCAGGAGACGTGTGTGTGGATGGTGAGTGGGAGCGGTATTGATGCGTTAGTGGTGTGTCGGTGAGGTTTATGTGGTGGCAACGATGCAGCAGGTGAGACTGGGCCCTAGGTCAGGGTGGGGTAGCAGATGTCCAGCCCCGTTCGCTGTACAAATACAACCTTTGTAGGGCGACCAGCGCTACTCTTCCCACTGATTAATTTCCCACCAACTGGAAGATTGGTAGTCAAGTCATCAAGGATCTAGCCCTGACAGGGAAAAAAGGGGGCGGAAAGGGACACATCCGAAACGAGCGGTGGTCGTGCCACCTTCCAACCAACCACCGTGCGAGATGACGCGGCCAGACGAATGAGTGGGTGGGAACCAAAACCGTCTCGGACTTGGATGGCGCGACCCCGCTGCTACCTGGTCGTCCAACCCAGAAACCCCTCCCCCAACGGCCGTGCTTACTAGAGGGCTGCACCGACCTGCCGCCTCAACCCTGCCCCTCCGTTTCATGTGCAAGTCGTCTAAGTCTCGAGAAGGGTGGGGATCGGTGCGCGGCAGTCCCCTGCCACCTCCTGCAACTGACTGGCCAGGGTTCCAGCTAGTCACCGCTGCCTAGGGACTGAAGTATAACCATCTCACCCCCCCCACCGAATCAGGGGGGCTGCCGAGTCTGGTAGTGTATCACGGCCATAGGCAAGGGAGCTAGCCAGTCGGGAAGGATACCCGGTGCCAACCGATCGGAACCACCCGGCCAGTAGCGCATGTAGGGTCGAGGGTCGAAATGACCTGAGCGATCAGTAGCCTGAATGGACTGGTCTTCGTGATCTCTACCTGCAGCTTACCTTGAGCATTTGGGCGAGACCGGCCTTAACACGGAAGCTCGACTTGGCGTCGCCATTCTCCTGTTTGGAGGTAGTGGTCAAATTGGCGGGGGCGACGGAAGACATGTCGGTAGGAATGAGGAAAGGGGGCTCGATACCGGTGAAGGGGTTAGAAAGGCGTTTTTGGGCGGTCGCTAAGAGACAAGTCAGATAAGAAAAGGACGTGTAATGGATAGAAGGTAAGGAGAGTTAAGAGTAATTCTCAATAGGGAGGACTGGAGAAGGGTATATGTGAGTTGGACGGCTCTTGTGAGCTGGAAGGATTCAGAAGGACGCAGGATAAGTAGTTGTGGGGGACACAAGGGTTGCCGCAGGGTACAGGCGAGAAAGTGCGCAGCAGATGGATCAGGCGGGAAAGAGAGGGGTATGGAAAATGGGTCCACCAACTATCGGATACGTGCTGCACGAGGGCGCGGCCCATGGCGTTTTTATAGCCACCGTATTGGCTGCCCCTTCACAATTCTTAGCAGAATCCTCCCTCCATCCACATGAGTGGGGGAGGGGTGTTCACGGCAACCTCTTCATCCCCCAACCATGTGGAACGGGGAACCCCGCCCCCCCCCCAATCTATAGTCTCCACCGGGCCACTTGGCCCTCCATCTCGAACCAATTTTGAGCTTGACGCGAGACACGATAACACCCCTCTTACCACGCATAGCCCCCTTCCCCATCGTAATTTCCTGAGATATAGGTGGCGCAGTGTGAAATTTGCGCGATCACCTAAATGAGTCCTTATGAGGCATCAGGGATTTCCTGCCATTGGTCTACCTCGTCTGGAGTTAGGCTGTAGTGCTCTTATATGCGGCACTGGAAGGTTGGACAGCCTCCTTGCTCGCCTAATCGAACAAGTACCCCCTGCGCCAATCACTGCACTCACTCATGCCGGCCCGATTGAGGTGAACCATAGCAAGTCACAACCATAAAGATTGGCATGTGGGTGCATATAACGATCGGCTTGACATCTATGCTTGTCCAACGGGAATACACACATGGCAATGGTGCATCTAAATAGTATGCCAAGAGAAGGGTGTATGCTGTCGTGTGATTAGCTTATCAGCTGGGGATTGGAGCACCTTGACAGGCCAGCTAGTCCATTCCACCGTAATGGCCAGAGGATAGGCGCAATGGGCTGGTAGTTAGACATTCCTGACGGACTAGGCGTAAGAGGGGGAATCCGCTTCCGGGGTGGAGTTCTGTTGTGCCTCGTACCCCAGCCCCCCGGATGTAGGCTCAAAGAGATGGGTGCAGTATTCGCAGTCCGGCTCACGTCACCTGAACTACCACCAACCCTGGGCATATAGTCCTCAGGAAATTGAAACCTTGGATCCAACTCATTGTTCTGCTCTCTTAATTAGGAACCGGATATCGGGTTGTCTGCGCATAGACTCGTCAATTAAACCATGGATTTGTCTGGTAATAGATATTGCAACTTTAGATATCGCCAAGGCTAGATCTGGGGAGAAAGAGTCAAAGTGAGATTATGGGTTTGTTGATACAATCAACGCCCATCGTGCAAAAAAAAAGTCAACACTATAAAATGGACTAGAGGATCCTGGCCGGGGGGCACCGTTGACAGGCGCGTATATAAGTACATACATGCGACTTAGAAGCACTTGCGATGCACAATGGACGGGCCGGTTTCTTCGTACTCCCCTTTCGAGATCCATAAATTCTGGAAGGTGGACAGGGAGGATAGGACGGACGCCCCGATCCAGGCAGAGTAGCTGCGCTCGGGCGGGGTTACAATTCTCACCTGCATGCTACGTGGGGCGAGCGAGGTCATCTCCTTCTGCATACGTTCAGCGATACCAGGGAACATGGTAGTGCCACCGGCCAGTATGATGTTACTAAACAAGGTACTATGGATGTCGGTGGCACTATTCATGATGGAGCTGTGGGTGGCGTCGTGGATGCCGGGGGCTTCCATACGCATGAGCGAGGGCTGGAACAGGACCCCCGGGACGCAGAAGCGCTCCCTACCGATGGCGATCGCCTGTCCGTCGGGAAGTTCATATGAACTCTCAATCCGAGACGTAGACGCGGCAGTCCGCATCTTCTTCTTATAGTCCAGGGCAACGTAGCATAGCTTCTTCTTGATGTCACGCACGGTTTCGCGCTCAGCCGCGGTGAAGGAGTAGCCTCGTTGGTGCAGGGCGTGTCCAAGGTAGTCAGTTAGCTTACGACCAGCCAGGTCCAGACATACAACTGCGTCCCGGGAGGCGAAGCCCTCGTAGATGGATACGGCATGAGAGACATCGTCACCCAAGTCAAGCACAACACCGGTGGTACGGCCCGAGGCGTACAGAGAAAATACGGCTGGGATACCCACGTAGAAGGCGGGGGCGTTGAAGGTCTTGAACATGATCTGAATCATCTTCTCACGGTCACTCTTGGGGTTGAGCGGGGCCTCTGTATGCAGGACAGGATGCACCTCGAGGGCGACACGCAGCTCGTTGTAGAAGGTGTGGTGCCAAAGCTTCTCCATATCATCCCGGTTGGTCACAATACCGCGCTTGATAGGGCGCTTGAGCGACAGGATATCGCGCTTGGACTGGGCCTCGTCACCGACGTACGAGTTCTTCTGGCCCATACCGACCATCACACCTTGCTGGCGCGGGCGACCGACGATGGGCGGGAAGACGGTGCGCGGGGCGTCGTCGCCGGCGAAACCGGCCTTGCATGTACCGGATCCATTATCAATAACAATCTAGGTTAAGGGGGTGGGGTAGTGTGGAAAAATATTGAATACTCAACATGTTTAGCCAGAGGGTAAGTTTCAATGAAACAACAGACGGTCTTATGTCAGAGGGATACACGGCGGAGGATAGCATCGGTCCAGGCCACCCAGTGGTTCACCTGGTTAACACCGTGTGGGCCCAATACCGCCGCGAGGAGGGCCATATCGGAGCCACCTACCACTCCGCCCATACCCAATATACACAAACCAAAGGGGGGCTCCAGGATATTAATACGTCTCCGATATCCATAGCTGTCATCCCACTAGGGCATCTGGGTTAGTCACAGACAGCCGAACTACTTACGGGAGCCTGTCCATCCTCCATGGTGCTGACTATGTGTGGTAGGGGGAAGGGTGGATACTAAAATGATCAAATAGACGGGCGAGTGTCTGGAATGGAGAGACAGTGCGAAGTGCTGAGAGTGGTGGCAAAATGAGTGCGGGGAACAGATGACGGTGGATGTTTGGGTTTCGGGATAGAGGAATGCGGCCTATTTATTAAGAAGCCACGGAGGGGGCGAGAGAGATGGGAGGCGTGGGCAGGAGAGGTGCCAGTGCCAGCAAAACCATGGTGGGCACAGTTAGAAACACATTGGATATGATAGAGTGATAGAGTCTCCGGGTGCGGGACGTCGGCATTGTCAACAATTAAGTGCAGTATAAATGGAAAGAATTGGTATGCCGAGGGTATTATATCTAAGTGACACGATCTTCTCAAGTATTGGTGCACAACAGATGCAGGTTGGACTGAGTCGGATAAAAAGACCAGCATAGAAGGCGGATGGCATAGTCACTGGGGCCTCCTGTCGGATAGTATGTACAGGTGTGCACCTGCGGAGACAGCTGGGTTGGGGTGAATTCGAGAGACCATTGCTACTATCGCATTTGGCGGAGGAGAGAGGTTCACAGAAAGAGCCGGGAGGAGGCTTAAGCTGGGTGAGGAGCAGGACCCGTATAGTAACCATCTCTCTACATTTTGCCGTTCCTACATAGCACTTGCTTAGTGTTATGGGGCTCAAGACCATTGTTGATCAATTGCAACTGTGGCTCCATAGGAAAGTGGATCTCTCCGAGGCCAATTGGTATACAATGGGCGGGCTTCGGTGTGGTGTATACAGGGGAAAGGTTGGCCACATCTATTCCGCCTTGTGTCCCAGCACGTTATTACCTGCTGCATTTACTACTGAAATCATGAAATACATATTGTGGAGCGCTGGAATCTGTTCCTTGAACCATTGTGAAAGATACTTTTAAAAGATTACGGCGCCTCAAAGCTAAATGGTGCCTATTGATGACGACTAACGCCATTCTTTGTCGCTCAGTGGGTTCATTCTAGCGTACTGCCGAGGCAGGCTCCAGAGGCATTCGGCTGGTGCTTGGCAAGGTCTGATTACCTGCAGTTTAGGACTGTCACCAGTGTGAGAACTTTTTACCATACAGCCGCCGCCTGACGTATTTCAATAGATCGCAACCACAGGGACGCTAGTTCAGGACCGTAGGGAATGGTCTGAAAGAAGTTTCATCCCGAAGGCGGACATGAAGGTATGGGCGGCTGGAGCACGATGTGGTGGCGCATTATCGTGTTAGAGCTGCAGGGAGGGATGGTCGGCTTGATTTCCGAATGCCTCTGTCTAGGCTTAAACGATGGACTTTGGCCCATACCTTATGTAATCATCAGCAGAAATTTTATCATGAGGGGGGTTTGACACTCAGGTGTAACAGGCCGTGTGTGACGCACAACTGCTGGCATAGCCTTGGGTACGGCACAGCTCTGGTGGGTTTCTAGATTGGGACATGGTTACCATCGCCGGCAGCCGGCTTAAGCGGGAGGAACGTACTGACACATCCCAGTCTCATCACCGGGGACAATAGTGTCATGCAGGTACTCAACGGTGCTACCAGATCGTCCAGAAAATTGATGGAAGCCCGTATTCACTGGCGGCTCCATTTGCCAGTGATAGCGTGAGGGACTTAACGGTTGAGGTAGCTGCACGGCATTAGGTCCTGGTGCAGGATATGGCATATGGTAGTAAGGGAAATGCGACAGGCACGGGCCAGCTGTTTACCAATCCCAACATCATGACTGTAACGTTGGCTGGTATTGTCTGATGGATGGCTAGTCCGGTGGCCGTCTTCCAAAGGAAAATGCTCCGTATGAAAGTGAATTCGCCACTGAGTGACGGTGCTGCAGCAAGGGACAGCAGAGTCCATTCTAGCAGTCAAGTTAGCCATGTCTATTTGATTTTATTCCTTGGGCTGCCATGCAAAATACATCAAAGTAGGACCTACTCGTCACAATAGGTAGTTATAGGCGGTGCGGAGTGATAGGGCTTCAAGAGTAGACATGACTGGGAAGTAAAAAAAAAGCTAAGCTATTAAGCGAGGAAAGGCTCGATCCTAGAATGGTATGTACCGCTCGGTTAAATTTCTCGGACACTTTTAGGCCTCATCTACAGTACCAATTTAGGAAATCACTGACAGCCTGTGATGCTTATAAACCACGCTAGGGACAACGCATATCTGCATCACTTAAGTACCTCCGACACTAATACGCCACCATGCAACCGGCTGCCCGGACTGCAGGAGTCATCTATACAACGCCCAACAAACTCACGCTACCAACGCGCGAACTCGCAGAACTTTTACCTTCCAGAACCACCTCCGAAACCACGACCCTCGCAGTCCAACCTTGCTATTTTGTTACCGACTGAGAGGGGTTGAGGGTACTATACCGTGTAAGGTCGGGTCCGGAGGGTGCCGAGTGGGGCGAGGTGGTTATTTGCGCGTAAGCGACTATTTGGTAAACTAGATTATAAGGTTTATCGATGTCTTTTCCGATCCGGAGACCGGGTCGTATGCATTATATGGTGGAGCGAACTTTCGGTTACTACTGGTGGCTGTGGCCGTCGTTGAGGGGGGGGGCTCAGGTTGTTGGGATGTGGTTGCGGATGAGTTCCGCGGCGGCATTGGTCGTGGGAGTGGCTACTACGGCTCTTTCATCCTAGCCAAGGTTCACAGTTGGAAGGTGTCCGCCAGCCGGCGGTTGCAATTTGAATCTCCGAGTCTGCCTTGAGGAACTCGCGCTCCATTCCGTCACTTCCACTTCGTATTGCTTGACAGTGTGTAGCACTCGCCACCTTCGGGTGGCCTTCTACATCTCTTTCCAATAAGACCCCTCTGCTATGCCTTTACACTGTCATCCTCTACACCTACATTTTGAGACACTACATCGCCAAACGCGAATAGTTTACCACACTTATATCAATTCACACCCTTACTAGCGCCGGTTTAGAGCGCATACATTACGTATTCAGAAATAGGCGCCGATGCTCATTACGAGGCTTTATGTACAACAGCAATCTAAATGGCAATCAGGCACAATATATATATATATATATATGCACTGGTTAGGTCAGGGGTTTGCGGAACTTGCCCTGCAGCCAAACCCGAAACATCTGGAGTTTCTTGTGCCGGTTGACAATGAGCCGCCGGTCGACAGCATTCTGCAGGACCTCGAAGCGCTGGCCAAATAACTCGGCCAATTGTTCTGTCGGACGTGGTAAACGGGTAGGTTACAGATCTTGGCTCATTTAGATTAAGCAGGCAGGACTAAGCGAGGGGGATAAACTCCCCCCCCCACACACAGACCCCTTCTAAGGGTAGATCGGCACCTTGCCTTATATTGGTTCCCCATATGCTTACCGTTGGTGAAGAAGTATACTCGGGTACCGTCACCACGGACGTAGAAATTGTCCGACAGGAGCCGGTTCCGTTTGAACCGTAACTGGGCCAAGTCATAGCGCCCGTAGTCACGAAATAGAACGATACCGCCGGGGCGCAAGAGCTGAATAGGTGCAGCCAAGGGGAGAAAAGGGCGGCGAAATGGGAAGGTTAGGTTCATCGAAATCGCTGGGTCGAGTGTAATATTCCCCCCTCCCCAACCGGCGGGCCATACCTTCTCGACAGCACTGTTAAAAACCCACCTTGTAGAGATTATCCATGGCCTGCTGCCAATGGTCGGGATGAATAGCCGAGAGGACAAATACCAGCAGAATCACGTCGACGGACCCGGGGGCAACGCTGGGTGGTAACTCCGGGCTGGTCAAGTCCCACACGAAGGCCTCGCTCCGCGCGGGATCATACAGGGCATTCTCCCTAACCACCCGCACAGCCGTCTCCGAGAAATCGCAGGCGTACGCGTAGTAGTCCGGATCGGCCTGGTTCTCGGCCAAGAGAGGGAAAAAGGCGTTACCGGCACCGCAGCCAATTTCCATGACGTTGAACCGACGGCCAGGCTCCCTCGTTATCTGGGCCGGTGGCGCCTGGGCACCATCATCATCACTGCCACCGTGTCCGACGGCACGCTCGGTCTTGAAAAGCTCGGGGAACTCGATACGCAGCCAGTGGCGGTCCTTGAAGAACCGGTTCTCGTTCTTGGCGTAAAAACGGTTCCAGTTCTCGGCCGCCTCGGCGTGGTATCGACCTTGGTCTTCCGCGGGGACTGGGTGCTCGAGTTGCCGGAGGACTGCCTCCCGGGCCTGGGCTTCCTGTTCCTCGGTCCACTCGGCGTGGTCCCAGGCATTTTGTGTGAATACGTCATCTGCGGCCTGGAGGGTACGGCTGCCGAATCGCGGGGTCTCATTTGCAGAGGCCGCCGTGTCTGCGATATCCCGGACACTGGTGGTTGTTTTGGGCTCGCTGGGCATGGTGGGTTAGTTAGCTGGATGGTAGGTCCAGTATGTACGGGCGGAGAGGTGGCGCAAGCTTCGGGTAAATGAGGGGGACGTTATGCAGCAAAGGTTCAGAGGTCTATTGACAATAAGGAGCGCGTCTCGACATCGGGACTCGCAGCCCATGGCGCCAACTCTACCGGATCCCCTCTCCCCTGCACATCGGGGGGCGGTAGAGGAAGGCGGGGATTGGAGAGTATATTCACGTGACCAAATCCTCTGGCAGGCGAAATGCGTGCGTTATTCTCACTCTTTTTTTCCTATCTGCCATTCCCATTTGTTCGCAGAGTTTAGGCCTCTCCACTGCCCAGCTCTCTCTATCGCGGGAGTGTCCGCCTGATCCTTAGTCCCCCTCCCGCTATGTGCTGCCAAGTATGCTGCCCGGTGCCACGTCGAAGAAAACTTGATACTTACCATATTGCAAAAAAAAAAGATTCATACAGGCACACTTTACAAGTTACGGGAACTTATGACGGTGGTGAGCGCAAACGAAGCAACCTCTTAACCACCTTGTCAGCAACAACCCGTAGCAAACCCAGACGGTCACCTTGACACTGGAATCGGTGGGATCTCATTTCGCGCTCCTACCCCCAACTCTCGTCGATTACCCCGCTGCGATCACATTCCTGCCCAGCGCCCCGACTCCTTTAGGCTGCCCTACCCCCCGTCCCATCTGCCTCGCTAAACACAGCGTAGCGAACCCGGCTTACACTTCTACTGCCCGCGAAACTCTGCCTAATACGACGGCCGTTCGGTATAAGCACCCACACCCTCTCCCCCCACCCCTCGGGTTAAGCTTCTTTCCACCATGCCATTACCCGACGTCACTCAGACGGTGGTGGACCTCCTGTGGCCGCTGGCCTCGGAGGACGCCGCCGAGCGCCAGACGGCGGCCAGTTCCCTCCTGACCCATCTCATCAAAATCCAGGCCACGTTCGATGAAAAACGGAAGCAGGACAAGTTGCCGGCGGCGGAGCCCTGTTCGGTGCGTTCCGAAGCCGAGGCCACCGCGCTCTGCGCCCCGGATGTCCTCTACGTGTTCAAGCGTCTGGTCGGCGGTCTCTGTTCTGGTCGCAAGCGCGCCCGACAGGGTTTCTCGGTCGCCCTGACCGAACTGCTGGTGCGGTTTCCCCGGATCGCCCCCAGTTTCCTCCTTGACCGGCTCGACAAGGTGGTGGCCGAATACTCCGATGCCGGATCGGAGAGTCCCGACTGTACCCTGGGCCGCCTGTTTGGCTACCTTTGCTTGATTCAGTCCGGCTCGGTAGTCCTACCCAGTTGCCCGACCAGTGAAGTGGCTGGGACCGTTCAGGGCCTGCTTGATCTGGCTGCCAAAAAGCCGACTGTCCGCGAATCCTGTTTCGAGGCGCTCATCATGCTGGTTCACAAGCTAGCAGACCGGTCGGTCCGTAGCTCCACCCCGGGCAAGGGGTCTAAGGCCGCAAAGCATGGGAAATCCGGGGATGTCGCTGCGGAAGCCGTTGCCCAGACCCTACTAGACCACCTGGCCGTCTCCGACCTGCACACCCCCGACGACGTGGCCCTCCTGCTCGCCCTGCAACGCCGGTTCCCAGGACTCCCCTACGACGTGGCCTTTCCGACGTGGAACACCGGGAACATCTTAGCCCGCGCCACCCTGTCGCGTCTGGTTGCCGCCCTCTCCAGTCTGACGGCCAAGAACCCGGCCCCAGCCGTGGCTGGGTGGTTACCCCCGGTACATGCGGTTTGGCGTGAACTGTTTGATATTTACTACCCGGCCTCCGATGGTGACCGGGCCGGGCTCGGTATTCCGTGGTTCCAAAGCCGCGTCTCGTTCCAGGAGCTTTGGTCCGCCACCGTGGGGCACGTCTACTTCCGCCCCCGCAAGGTACCCGAGCGCAAACACCGTGGACTACTTCTCCTGGCCAGCGCAGTGCAGCGGGTCCAGGACGAGGATCTATCGGCGCTTTTCACTCGCGCGGCACGGGATACCCTGGGCCGTGCGGCGGATGACGCCCAGTCGCCACTCCGTCAGGCTGCCGTCGAAGCCCTCGAGGCGGTTGTGGCGGTGGCCAAGAAGCGACCCATCACTGCCCCCTTGCTGGCGATTCAGCTCGTTCGGGTGCCTGGTGCCGCCGTGGGCCGGACCGTAGCGACCCTCCTGAAATCCATGACCGCTGACCACCTCCACGCTTACCTCGACCACCTGGTCGCGACATTTGCCCAGCCGCTACCCGCTGCCGATATTGCCGCGACACCCCAGACCGACGCCGACCGCGCTGCGCTGGATGAGGCCACCGACGACCGTCGCCAGTGGGTGTGCCAGGAACTGGAGACCTTACTCCGCAGTTCCCAACTCCCACGTGACGCCCGCCTGTTCCGGCGCATCACGGAGTTCTTTTTGGTGTACGGCGTGTTTGCCCCCGCGGCTCCTCTCAAGGTGAGCGCGGGCCTGACTGCCCCTCTGCCCGCCCCGAACCCAGTCGTATCCGACACCATTTCCCAGGTCTGCCGTGACCACTTCCTAGGCCTCGTTAACGAGGTCAAGCGTCTCCTGCCCGGGATTGAATTTTCTGCGGGCGACAAGACCCAGGCGGCCGCGCGCCGAACTCCCGCCGGCGACGTAACCGTCGCCCTCCAGTTCGCCACCCACCTCCTCAACATCACCCAGGCCCTGATCGCCAGCGGTCGCGTGGCCCTGCACCAGTCGCTTGGCGCTGACGAGCAGGCCAGCTACAAACAGGCTGTGACGCTCTTCAAGTCCCTTGATCCGACGGCGGCGACTACCGCTACGCCCAAGACCAAGGCCAAGGCCAAGAAGAGCCAGGCCACCGCCCATGACCCACGCCGCCCGGCCTTCCGTCTGTTTGTTGTCTACCAGATCTTCCGCTTCCTGGACGACCCTGAGGCCCTGGCCGACGAACTGACGGAGACCGTCACCGCGATCAAGGCACTGACCAACCCTAGCCCGGCCAAGGCTAAGCTTAAGGTGACCGCCACCTCTGAGTCCGACCCGTTGGACGTTCTACTCGACACCCTGGTTAGTTTCTTGTCGGTATCTTCCGGTATTCACGTAACCCTGGTTAGCGAGGTGTTTGTCTCACTGATTGGCGACCTCCGGCCCTCGTCGGTGGAGCTGATCAAGGAGGTTCTGACTAGTGATCCCGACGCCAACGATCTGATGGACGTCGGCACAGATGATGATGACGATGAGGAGGAGGAGGAAGCTGACGGGGACCTGTCTGATTCCGAAGAGAGTGGCTCCGATGGTAGCAGCAAGTCTGATCAAGACGAGTCGGACGACAGCGACAAGGACGACGACGACGACGAAGAGAGCGACGACGACAGTGACGATGAGACTGAAGCCGACGAGGAACTACGGCGGCAGGTGCGGGAAGCTCTTGGTCGCGCGGCCCTGGACGACCCGGCCTCCGACTCGGAGCAGGAGGAACTCTTGGATGATAACCAGATGGAGGCGTTCGACAGCAAGCTCGGCGAGATCTTCGCTCTGCGGTCCGACCTGCGCAAGAATCGCCGGTCCGTGGGCCAACAGCGACTGGAGGCCAAGCGCCACATGGCCGAATTCAAGGGCCGACTCCTGAAGGTGCTCGAATACCCCTTGATCGATCCGACCCATTCGAACGCCGCCCCGCCGGCGTCCTACCTCCGCCAGCTGCTCGACATCGCCACCGCCACTCTAGGTCAGGCGAGCGGAACGAAAGACGCCGAGCTTGCCCTGCACAAGAAGGCGCTCGGGCTGGCGGCCGGAGTGGCCCGCGTCTACAAGCGCCACCCCCCGACGGGGTTCAATGCGGAGGCCGCCGTGACATTCGCTGAGGAGGTGAGCGCCCTCCTGGCCGTGACCTTGCCGCGGTCGAATGGTCACAACAAATACAAGGACCCCGTGAGTCAACTTTACAAGCAGATCGCCGGCCCTCTCCTCCAAGCCGCCCTGATGGCGGCCGTCATCAGTAACTCAACGTCGACGGTAGCCCAGGCCACCCCGATCCTGCTAAAGCCCGTCCTCCCGCTCTGTGAAGGCCGTGCCGCCACCTCTTCGGAGTTTATCGTGACCTTCTCCCACCTCCCAGCCCCGCTCAGCTTCCCACTTGCCCAGCGGCTGCTGGCCTTCGCCGATCCGACCCGTCGCAAGGTCCCGGCGCCGCGTATTGCGGCCGCCTATGAGTTCGCCGCCGGAACGATCGACATTGCCTGCCGCGCGGCCAGTGTTAATGATACTCCTGATAAGACCGTCCTCGACGCTCTCGCCCAGGACCTGATGCCCCAGATGGTCCAGGCCTCCGTGACCCTCCTCACCTGGATGCTGCACACCCACACCCCCGCCGCCGGCTCCCTGACCAACGGTAGTGCCAAGTCCACTAAGGCTAGTAGTAGTAATGCCGTGGCCCAGTTGGATCGCCCGCGTCTCCGGTCTTGCCTTAAGGCCGTTTCCACGGCCGTTCGTGCCGCCAATCGTGTACAATCGATGCACCCGCAAGCCAGCGCCCTCTGGCACGACAACGCCGCGCTGCGTACGGCTCTCACGAATGCCCGTCAGGCTAACCGCAAGACGCCGGCCATCAAAGCTATGCTGGATCAACTGGCCCATTTGATTGACCCGGCCCTGGCCGAGTCCAATGCCACCCCCGCCGCCAAGGACACTAAGATGATGAAGAAGAAGCCGAAGTCTGGGGTAAAGACCAAGGATGACGGGAAGGAGAGCAGACCAATCAAGGAGATTTCCAAAGCCAAGTCCACCAAGACCGCCACGCCCGAGAAGGCGAAGGCGACCAAGAAGAAGGATACCATTCCCGCCGCTGCCGCCATGGAGGTGGACGACGAAGAGGAGGAGGAGGAGGAAAGTATTTTTGCCGGCATGGCCAAGCGGGTTGGCAAGCCCGCTGACCAGTCTCGGCAAAAGAAGAAGGCTCGCAAGGAGAGCAGTACGCCCAAGAAGGCGTCTACCAAATGATACCTCGGAGTCGTAGTCGTAGCAGTAGTCACATCTCAATCCCCAAGCCCGCTCTCTCGTTTCTATCGTTCGGGCCGTTACCGCAGGCCACACGCCATTATGTTTCACCACTTTTATCTGTGCATCGTTCCGTGATCATTATTTTTTTTTACCATATCAACCCCAACTTCAGAGGGCATTAAAACCTGTTACATTTGTGAAGGAGTCGAATCAAAGGAACGTGTGGCATGAGGTTAGGGTAAGATGGTAAGTTCTAATAGCCCAAGGCTGTCTCGCCCATCGAAACCTGTGTGAGTCTGAAATGTCAGGTGACCTTTCCCAGACTGGCCGTAGGGATCAGAGTAATTGCTTGGGTGGGGGAAAGGAAGGAAGCAGCAGGCCTACCACCAGCCCCCCCCCCTCCGACTAGGCCGAGCCGCTGCGGTACAGCCGCCTACCCAGCACCTCAGGATTGCTGGGCATACAGAGGGCAGGCTGGTATTAGACCTATCTGCCATTGTGACCACGATTGTACCCTCTCTTTCTCCTCTAACCAAATACCCTCACACGTTATCTGTGTTTCGGTAGAGACGATATCACCAGTACGTAATCCACCGCTGTACCTCACCCGCTACCCCCGTCGTTGCCATTGCAGCCAACGTTCCTCGCCGTCGACCGTGTATGCCAGAACGGGCGCGATTCCCGACCCGGCCCCCTCCCGTCTAAAGCTATGTCCATCCATCCATCGGTATCTGTTACACTCACGAGTCCCCCCTTCCCACCCCTATCCATCCATCGTCTCGGATGCCTGTAATCCTCGACACGTCAGCTAAATGCAGACGAAATGACCGGGATGGGATAAGGGCAGGGCGCTGACGTTGCCTGTGTGGAATTAGCGACGGCGTCGGGCACGGGAATTACGCCTTGAGAGATCTCTGACAGCAGATGGGACCTTGCGATGCCGAATCCCTGAGCCACTCGATTGTCAAAGGCCGGGCGGACGGGGGAGGAAGGAGCGAAGCTGTAGCCTCTATTAGGGCCGGTAGTATGGCTGGCTCCCACGACTTCCCAGGTTTCTTTCGCTAACATCACTTTACCGCCCCTTTTACAATACATCTCGTCCGATCCAGTTCACCATGCAGATCTTCGTGAAGACCCTGACGGGCAAGACCATCACCCTTGAGGTGGAGTCTTCGGACACCATCGATAACGTCAAGTCCAAGATCCAGGACAAGGAGGGCATTCCTCCGGATCAGCAGCGCCTCATCTTCGCCGGCAAGCAGCTCGAGGACGGTCGCTCGCTGTCCGACTACAACATCCAGAAGGAGTCGACCCTGCACCTGGTGCTGCGTCTCCGTGGTGGTCTGATTGAGCCTTCCCTCAAGGCCCTGGCCTCCAAGTACAACTGCGAGAAGATGATCTGCCGCAAGTGCTACGCCCGCCTCCCCGCCCGCGCCAGCAACTGCCGTAAGAAGAAGTGCGGCCACAGCAACCAGCTGCGCCCCAAGAAGAAGCTCAAGTAAAGGATTCGCCATATTGTGTTGCGTGCGACCCGACGGCCATTGTGGGGTGGTTTGCGCCGTACCTCTCACCCATCCTATGGGACTGTCATCATGCCCGGCTTCGCGATACGCCGTGTCTTCGGAATCTCTGCCATCGTGTACCAAAATAGTAAAGCTTGGTCTCTCCTGCAACGATGGTTGTCAATCTTGGGCGTGACGATCCTTAATGTCAATACTTTGGTATACCCTATGGTTTTAGTTTCCGTTTTGGCCAGCGTTTGGTGGAAGCAACAATTACACAGGAATGGGGGAATAGACAATCTGCCGAGGCGCAGCATGACCGGGTATATTTGTCATAGGACGTGTAGTAATATAGTTGAATGGGCCTTTCCATAGTGACGGAATGGTGTTGCAGATTGGATACGGTCCAGGCAGGCACACAGAGGGTCCCTGGCGGAACTAGACTTCCCCCCCTCCGCACGTGGAGGTTGATTGAACGGTGATGTCGGCCATAGCGAGTAGTGCCAGGGTATGTGTCATTGGGCCAACCGTTGTATGTACACCAAGGTGGTCGAAAGGCTACCGGCCATTGTACCCACGTGATGGCCAGGCAGCGTTGCCCCTCCCCCGCCAGCGTTGTTGCACCAGACTTGAGCTTGTGCATGCCGGTAAGCACAGGACGGCCTAGTGACTGAGCATCTAGGGATTAGGTCGAAGGAAGTCAGCATACGCAGCGGTGTTCGAATACCTATGGTCTCAGAACACCCCTTTGATTTGAAGACAGTGTCCCTCAACTCAAGGTGTTATCAGCACCTGGAAAAAGGGACTCGAGTCAAGCCCGACGTTTGGAGAGTGGCAGCGAGGGCTGGTGGGTGGGGCCAGCGGGAGTTGCTGAATGGATGGGAGAGCGGAGCAGACTCTCTCCCCCCCACCACCACTCTGTGAAGTGCGTTTGGCGGGACAGTTGAAAATTTTTTCTTACCGGGGACATCATTGGGCGGGGTGAAATCTCTGCGGGGATGGGAAAAATGGGAGAGTTGAATAGCGAGGTCCCACTAGGCACCGTAGAAAACATGCGGCAGGAAGCGCTGGGCAGCGGGGCTAGCCCATACGCTGTTGGCCCGTCCCCCTCAAAGTACAGTACCGTGCGGTTGCCAGGATGAAATCGGTTGGGCGGCGGTAGTGGGCGAGGAGGTGAAGGAAAAAAGCAGGAAGGGTGGGGGGGAAGGCGGCAGACGGGGGAGGGGGCAGAGAAGACACGCAAGGCAAAGTGGGTCGGCGTGGGCGGGAAATAAAGGACTACGATTACCTGCCCAGATCTAATCTCCTCCTCTTTCAAACGGATCATCTCGGTCATTCCTCGGATCTCGCTTTTACTTTTCGTTAAGTAAAATCTTACCACCTCTCTCTCCTCACCCTCTCATCACGAGAAGAAGGTAAGCCTTCGATCTCTGCCCTTCGCGGCACCCTTTTGAGGCGGCTAGATCTTGAGTGTCGATCTGTCCACTCGAAGGTGACGCTCCGGAATCCCCCCGTTATACACACCCACGCACAGAGTGGTAGTGCCTAGGATCTTGGACCGGGTACCCTTCACCTCCCGGCCCTCAACGATCCACGGGGTATAGGACTGGATGTTGCGTTTCAGGGCCTATGAATCAGGATCCACCGCGACGTGCAAAGCGCAAGTATCGGGGTGGCGCCCTCTCCTACCGTTGCTCCCAGGTCCACTAATATCCTCCACTCTGTGCATCCTTTCGCGCCCTCCCCTCCCCCAACACCCACCCACTCACCCCACCCTCGACAGTCCAAGATGCCGCACTCTTTCGGTTACCGCGCCCGCACCCGGTCGATGTTCTCCAAGAACTTCCGGGAGCACGGCCAGGTCAAGCTCTCGACCTACATGGTCCACTACAAGGTGGGCGATGTGGTTGACATTGTTGCCAACGCCGCCGAGCAGCGCGGTATGCCGCACAAGTTCTACCACGGCCGTACCGGCGTGGTGTTCAACGTGACCAAGTCCGCCGTGGGTGTCATCATCAACAAGCGCGTGGGTAACCGTTACATTGCCAAGCGTGTCAACATCCGTGTCGAGCACATTAAGCACTCCAAGAGCCGTCTGTCTTTCCTCCAGCGCGTCAAGGATAACGAGAACGCTCGTATCCAGGCCAAGAAGGACGGTACTTCCGTGAGCTTCAAGCGTCTCCCCGCCCAGCCCCGTGAGTCCCGCCCCGTCAGCTCCGAGGACAACTACCCGTCCACCATCCAGCCCATCCCTTACGATACCCTCATCTAAATTCTCGGGGCTGTTTTTATTCAGGTGGATGGCGGACCCCTCCCGTCCCCCCCTCTATTGCATATGGACGCTTGTGGACTCGTCGTGGTGGAGAGAGTATCCCCTCCCCTCCCAACCCCGCCCTTGGCGGCAGTATTCTGCAACGGTGTCCGGCCTATTCACCTTTGGGTGCGGGGGCCGGGCGTTGTAAACTACCGGTTATTAAAGCTGCTATCTCTGCGAACAGTTTCTTAAAGTAATATTGGGCTGGGGATTGAAGCCATACCCCATTTTAATGTGTGTTGGTTGAACGATGGCCGGAAGTGATTGTAGCCCAGATGCATTTGTATACTCTTGCATCGACGTACTTATTATACTCCGAGGTGGCCTTGAAATAGATATTGATCGAGGGCCGGCAGTACCACGTCCATGTATTGAAAAAAAGTATCAATGGCGAGGGAAATAAATAATACACAAGTCGCAAAGAGGAATTGGTGATAAATCCAGCGGTACCCATATTTACTGAAGAATTTCGGCCCCTCCCTCCCTCTCCCAGGGCGGCTCAGCTCAGCTGTCTGATAAGTGGGGTCAATTTACGGATCCCGGCGACCAGCTTGTGCATGTCGGCACGGGCGGTATCATCCAGAAAAGCATGGCTGGTCGATGGTGCAGACCGGACAGGCGAAGTTGCCGCCGTCATGTCTGGGCTCCCGGCCAGGTGGTTGCCAGGTACAGTAGTGCAATGGTTCGCGGTCGCCAACGGAACCTCGGGGGGCCGCAGGTCCACCACGGCCTTGATGGCCAACGCGAGGGCGGCTCCACTGCGGATAAAGTGACCCGCGTTAATGATGAGCAGCCGTAAGGCGTGGGCGAGGTGCAAAGCACGGGAAGGGGAAACGGGACCGTCGGCCATATTGAAGGTCCGGACGGCGGCCCTCGCTGCCGTTTCCGGCTGCGAGTAGGAGGAGGAGGAGGAGGAGGAAACCGGGGACGCGAGGTGACAGTAGCAGCCCAAATTGACCACCAGCAGGAGCTGTTGGGTTAGATTACCCGTCGCGCTATCCAGTTGGTCCAGGCGTGCCTGGATGGGCTGGAACACTTCGAGGAGGGCCGGGCCGTCCCACCTTAGCATCGTTGGTGGCGAAGGGGTGGAGGTACCGCCACGCGGTTCGGGCGGGGTCGAGACGGACGTAGTGGTGGTGGCGGAATTGCTAAAGCTGGCCGGCGAATGGGCACGGTTGAGGTCAGAAAGAAGAGCGGAACCCGCGTAGGGCGCCGGCGGATCGTCCGACCCCGGGTGGGCTGGGGACCGGGGGCTATCCAGGCGGAAGTCGACACTGAAACGGCGTGGCGAATGCCCGGCGATGGGAGAACGCGACGGGCTCGGTGTTGCTAGCGGTGGCGGGTTCGCCGGGGGGAGCCGACCGCTCACAGCAGCATGGGATGTAGGGTTGGTGGGCGAGTGTGGAAGGGTGGAGCCATCCGAGTTGTGTTTAGCGTGGAAAATGCGACGCGAAAAGTTGCTGGCGCCCAGGGACCCGAGCGGGTGCTGCTGAGAGAAACGGCGAAAATGGGACACCATGTTGGGGTTCGACTGGGCGACCGGGGGTGGGGAGGAGGCCGGTGGGGTCCGGGCATTTTGACCGCGGGGCGGGGGAGGGACAGTAGCGTCGCTGGGGACAGGGCTGTTGTTAGCGTGGCTGGCGCCGTTACTGCCAGAATCGGTGCGGCGATGAGATGAGGTGGGTAGCGGTCGGGCTTTGTTGATAGCGACAGCATTGGTCAAGATGACCCGGATGCGTAGCCGGAAACGATCCACGGCGGTGGTGGCGGTCCGGGCCAGTTCATTGCACAGAACGAGGAGCTGCTTCTGATCAATGGTGAAAGGCGAGTGGAGGATATCGCACTGCATGCAAATTAAATGGTCAGGCTTGGCCACGGCGGGCCGTGAAGCCTGTGGGGAGGGCGCGACTGGTGCGTAGTTGCGGGTGAACCGCTCGTAGATGCTGAGCGTATCGCCTGATGGGGAAGACGAGGGGGTAACTGGGGCGGCGGCGGCAGCGGAAGAGCCCCTAGCAGAGGCGGAGATTGAGTCAGTGGGTTCGTTCTTCGGCAGTGATGGTGGATCGACAGGTGGTGGGGCGGGACTGGCGTGGCCGTTTACTGGCGAACGGGGTGGGGACAGCCTGGCCTCGCTTGTCGGTTCATCCTCGATCGCTTTAGGGCTGCCAGGGTTGTGTGCGATACTGGGAGGGGGGGCGTTGACCTGGTAGTTTAGCAGCCGTTGCCCTTGATTCGGAGCCGGTGTATTATAACGCACCGGTGTGGCCGGTTTCGGAGCGGAGGAGATGGATGTCTTGGCGGCGGCGGGGGACAGGGCGCGGTGTAGGGTGATCTGGTAGCTGTCGTCACGGAAAGACCGTGTCGAGCGGAAACTGTACTGCAGGGACCGGGGCAGCTCGGTGGCCTCGGCCAACGACCCGGCACGTTCCCGTGGTGGGGGCTCGGCGGAGGGGCCCTCGGCAGCCGCCGCTCTGGCGGGCGCCGGTGACGATTGCGAAGTGGTGTGTGACCGATGAAGGTTGGGCGGCAACGGCTGCCGGTGGGCGGAGGAGGTTGAGGAATTGCCGCGGACGTGTATGGGTCGGGTTCCTGACGATTGTAGGGCCACGGTGAAGGGGGAAGGTAAATTTCGATCGAGACTGGCGTCGGGTAGGTCTAATTCGGCCACGGCGGCACCCATCGCGCACCAAATGTTGCGAAATTCGACACAGGTCAGCTGGAATACCGCCAAGACTGACCTCATCACGCGCGGGTTCAGCTGGTACCAGAAACTCTCGAGTTCAAGGTAGATTAGGCTGGTTATGCTCTTGCCCATAGCCAAGGCGGACCGACACTCGGAAATTAGGGCGCAGAAGATACTCGGGAGGTCGTGGGGTTGGCCACCGCCGACGGCCGATGATGGTGATCCACTTAACTGGCAGTTGGCACCGCGGGACAGGTTGGTTTCGGACTGGAAACTGTCCTCGCGACGTAGGATGCGCGCCGACGAGGCCGGGGAGGCCGCCGCGTGTGACATTGACCCCGACTTGCCGTGGCTAGTGGAACAGAGGGCCGGGGATGCCCCCGCGGATGGTACGGGCAGGCCTCCCATCACAGCGCACCCAGCCTTTACGAGGGCCGGTCGGGCGCTGCCGGGGTAGTCGGCGGGGCCCATAGCCAGGGCGGGATTCCCCCGGGTCCGCACCCAGGCTCTTACGTCGGCCAGGCTCACCGGGTCGAACACCAGCGTCGTCCGCAGCTTTCGCTCAAAGGCCGTGAGCAGGACATCCAGGTGGTCAAGCGACGCTGTCAACGTGGTGAGGAATTTCTCCGGCAGCTTGTTGTGAGGGGTATGGTTGGCCGACCTCACGATATGGCCTCTGTCGCTGGCGAGGGCCTGGCGCACAACGCGCGACAGTTCCCGACCGGAATATACGAGACCGTGCCCGATATCCAGCCAGTGTTTTAAATAACCCGGTAACTCGACATCCTGCGGCCGGGTGATCCCCGCATTTTCGAACGAGGTGGCGGAGGGGCCCATCCAAGTGGGCTCGCGCGCTAAGGTGATGGCGCCGGGTCAAGTCAAAGGCAGAAGTGGATGGTGACGGACAGGTCGGATGCGGACGGGACTTTAGGGGCTGAATGCGAACTGGCAGGAGGGTATGGGTGGTGCGAAGTTGAGTAGCTAGCCAAATGCGGACAGAGACCATATGGCTTCAGGCACAGAATGAGGACGTTGCGCGGGTAAGGAGGTCGGAAATGTTCCAAGTATGGTGACGTCAAAGGTAGCCCGCGCTAATGGATGGCGGTGAGCAAGCCCGGGGGGGCTCGGAAGGTGGCGTACGATGAGGCGTGGCGAACTACAATGAAGCCACAGCTAGGGGCTGAGGTCGAGGGAGTGGCCAAGTAAAGGGTACGGATGGAATTCCCGGACCGAACAGGTTAAGTAAAGAAACGGAGGGAATGAGCGGGTAATGACGCGGCGGGTCTTGCAAAAGGTATGAAGGGGATGACCAGAAGGAGCACCTGGGAATATGCTCAAGTGGGAAAGGAGAATACTTGACGGGTCCGAGGGGGGCCTTGAAGGTCTTTGAAAGACGGGCGCCCAGGCGATAGTAAGTACCACGCGCCGGGTTAAGCGTCAGTCGACGGGTCGGCCTCTCCTCCTACCGCTTTTCCTCCGCTAGGCTCTATGGAAATAGCGCGGAGGGGCTAAGCAAGGGCTGTAGACAACATTCAGAAGCTGGAGGCAGCCGCCCTCGTCCCTCGCGTGGAGGAGCTTCTGCCCAACGATTCTCTCTGGCGAGCAAGTCGAAGGTTCCGCCACCCGTGCACTATTGGCCCGATGGGGCTGTGTCACAATGTGATGCTGTGGGGAGCGGGAGCCGAGGAGGAACCGCGGTGAAGCTTTGGTATTCTCCCGCAGCGGACCTGCCGAGTGAGAGCCATCCGCCACCCAATGTCCAAATCCAGCCCACCCGCTATAACAAAAAGAAAAAAAAAACTCCGCCCAAGACAGCCCTGGGAGACGGCTGGGCGGTAAGCTCTCTGCCATGCCAAGGCCGGGCAGGCGGATCGACTTGGCGACAGGCTCTAGGATGCATCCGGCGCTCGGATATTTCAGCTACGGCGGGTGCCCAATGGACACCAGCCTCCGCCCCCCGCGCGACGCCCCGACGGCCGCACGTTGGGCCCACGCGTTCCAGAATAGGCAACCAACTTACCCACGCGTACACTTGCCTAGCTCCGCAGGATAGCCAGGCCCGGAGCAACCCCCACCCATCTGCACTCAATTTCTCACACTGCCTTTTGATCCACCAATTCTATAACGGTTACCGAAGGGCGCGGGAGACCCCGTGTCCAATTGTGGCCAGCTATTAGCCACTCTAAGGACGATTCAATAGCGGCCGTGGCCGTTGCAGCCCTCAGATGTCAAGCAAATAGAAACGGGGCCTCTTATCCCTTCAAATCAATGTTTAACCCCTACGATATTCGTCCAAGATGGCTGTCGTGCAACAGGAGGGTGTGCTTTCAGGCGGCCCAATGCAAAAGGGGCGCTATTCCGACTTGTTTGATCGGGCATGCGCAAGACCCGACGGAGTGGCAAGCCCAGGTGTAGAGGTATGCATAATCAAGATAACAATAGAGGCTTGATTTAAGCAAAATGAGGAACCGGCGGAAATGCAGGGGGCGCTAAAGTACACCTGATGCGACTAACCTTACGGTGGCTACCAATCAGCCCAAGCGTAGTCTTTTCATCAGGATTCCCGGTTGAAGCAGTAGTGCAGTTGAAGAGCCGGTCTGCCGTGTAAAAAATATTACCCGAGATTTAGACGTTTGGAACATTTACGTGAAGCACTGTAAAGGGAGAAGGGTGCTTAGCCGCTCCTCGCAATCCAGAATTAATGGATCCCATAGTCGCAACCCTCCCCTCGTCGAGCATTCAACATGAGGGAAATGCGCGGCCCGCCCTGGGCCACTTCAGTAACGATAGGCGACGATATCAAGCCCATTAAAGTTCACCATAAGTTAACTAAGCCACACTTGTATAGAATGGTAAACCCTAAAGCTCCATGGGGGCAGCTTTACCCTTCCAACGCTTGCATCTCCCCGAGTCAACCACTTAGGCTCCTCCACAAAAGGAAAAAATAAAAAAAAGCAGGGTAGAGGTCAGCTTTGCTGTCCCTAGACAAGATACTCTACACTTATGCTGTTCATACCCCTCCTAGGCAGGAGAGGTGACCTGCTATGATCCAAACAGCGGCCCCCCAGTATATAATCATATCCCACGTCCACTAGGACCCCTACGGGCTGCGATAGACTCTACAAGCTAGCTTTTACACGTGAATCCCAGGAAACATGTCTCTCCTCCTACACTCCAGCAGCCATGCACCCGCCTTCTCCGGGGCTTGAAAGCTAGAATTTTCCCTGTGCATATCTAGCGGCCGGCTCTTTAATAAGGGGGAAGAGGCTTGTAGTTGCCGCTCCCCTGTAACGTCTCGCAGATAGACAACGATACCATGACTATACAGTATAGCTCCACACTGTGTACTAATCCCCTGACTGGCCAATTCTTTACATCTACCCTGCTATGGCTTCCCCTCCCCTTCCCCTCGGCCCATTTGGTCGCGCACTCGCCTGGTGAACAGACCCCCTCGATAATACCACTGCTTTATAAGCCCTAAGAACGTAAGGGATTTTAATACTTTGCGAGATAACACGAAGGAATAAAGTGTGAAACATTGATGAATGCTGGAGGTACAGTATATTACAGATTATTAAGGGTAGACAAAGTCTACTACCCTTGTACCGACGACTCGCGGCTGCGGACCGCACGCCGCGACGTAGACGTGGGTGTCAGGTAGCCTAGGGCGGATTCGACGGCGGGCCGGAGGGTGTCAACTTCCTCGGCAGATCCCATCAACTTGTTGATGATCCGAGAGTATTCGCGGCACTGTTCGCGGAGGTGGGTCAAGTCCGCTTTGTGGGAAGCGATCACGTCGTGCAACATATGGGTGCGGTCGCGCTCGTACGCAATCTCGGTTTCCTTGAGTTTGACGACCTCCAACAGCCGGGCATTGTGCCTAAACAAACCGGCGTGGGCCCGGTCGGGGGTCCCCAGTGCGGGACTCTTGCGGCCGTCGGCGCGGTCGGCGAGGATGGCGTCCTTGGTCGCAAGCTCTTGGCGCAAACGGCTGACCGTCATTTCGGATTCCTTGACCGCCTCTTCGAGTTCCTCGACCCGCCGCCGGAAGTCGTCGTACCGCTGGCGGAGCGACTCGTTCTCCTCGGCCAGGACGGAACGCTCGTGGCTGTACTTACTGGCACGCTGCTGCAAGGAGTCCAGGCGCTGTCGGTGACCGGCATCTTCAACTTTGAGCGATCGGATAGTCATGCTCAGCTGGCCTTCTAGATCAGTGATCCGCTTGGCCTTATCGAGGTTACGCTGGCGCGCGTCGCGGAGCTCGAACCGAAGCTTCTCGATCGTACACTCAAGGGCCAACTTGGTGCCCGGGTAGGCCTCACTGCTGCCGCCGTGGGTGCTCTCGGTCAGGCCACGCGGGCGACCCAGTTCGCTGCGCGGACTCGGTAGGTTGGAGCCGCGGGAGCCCATGGCACGGTGTGCGTCGAGGCCGTAGGAGTAGGTCTCAAGGCCATGGGCGTCGCCGGCGACACTGGACGAACCGCGCAGGCGGCCCGGCCGCGGAGAAGCAACGTAGGGGAGACCAGTAGTACGCGTGGATTCTACCGAGTAGGTATCTGGTAGCGCAACTTGGGTCCCGCTTGTACTGCTGAGGATGCTGCCGCCACGGTGCGCTCGCGGAAAGGCTAGCGAGGCGGTGGCGGGTGAGGGACTGGTAACTACAGAGCCGGGAGACACGCGACGCGGTGACACCGGATGGGCCTCCGACCGTGCGTAAGCCAGATCCTGCTGTAGAGCCTGGACTTGCCCTTCGTAGCATAGCAGACTACTTTTGGCCTCGTCTAGTTCGACAAGGGTTTGGTGAAGCTGTTGGGTGACCCTATCGGCGGCCTCGCGGGTCTCCTCGAGTTGGGTCTGGAGTTGGTCATTCTCGGTGCCAAGCTGCATCTTGTCACGCCAGAGAGCAGCACGCCCGTCAATAAGGTCTTGGACCTGTAACCGCAGTCGCTCGTTCTCTTCCTCGAGTCGCTCGGTCTTTTGGCGGTAGGAGGCCGAGTCGTCCAGGCTGCGCTGTAATAACCGGTCCTGTTCGGCAGTCGAGCCATGCTCTAGCGCGCAGGGCGCCGGGTGGTCCACAGCGTACTGCAACGAGTCGTTGCGAGCGGCCAGCCGCTGGCACTCCTCCTGGAGCTGACGCTTCTCACTGCTGACACGGTCGAGTTGGGCCTGGTGTTCGTGCAGCGTGAGCTCGAGGTCGGTGACACCGATCGCCGCGTACCGGTCAAGCTTCTCGCGGAGCGCGGCGACCTCGAGGCGGAGGTTGGTATTCTCTGCCTGGGTTGAATTACCCTCACTGGTCGGTTGCGTGACGGCGGCGTGGGCTGTGTTCGGAGACGGGCTACGCGACGAGATAGTGCTGGGTCGAGACTGTTCGGTCAGGTCGTCTTCGGAGTTTAGGGTTCCATTGGCCTCACGCCGGGCGATCTCGGCGCGGAGTGCATCCAGTTTTGAGGCGGAGTAAGCCGCAGTCGGACGGATGTGCCCGAATCGCCGGGCAAGGCGGTGGGAGTTGCCTAGCGAGTCAAAGTCGTATTCGCTGCCGAATTCGCTACCAAACGTGGACTCGGCAAATGGCGACGGGGTCCGTCGGGGTTCAGGCGGAGCCATGCGCTCCATCAGCTGGCTCTGGGTGAGGTATTCAGCGGGGTCAATCTCGGATGACGCGTTGGAGTCGTACTCAAAAGTGGCCCGCGACGGACACCGCAAGGAGTCGGCAAGTTGGGCAGACATGGCGGGCGAGGTCGGCTCAGGGGGTGGATGGAAGGTCCCGTGGGCCGGGCGGAGATCCACAGATACGGAAACGGCGGCGGCTTTGGAGTGAATCAAGCCAGTGGCAGAGTAGCGAATAGGTTGAGGAGCAGATGGGTGCGACGAGCGGGAAAGGGTTGAAGGAGAATGGTGTGGGGGGGTAGGTGCCATGTGGAGAAGTAAATGAAGGTTATAGAGGGGAGAGAGAGAGAAAGAGCGAGAGCGAAAGGGGGCGGTAAAGGACTAGGAGTGAGTAATAAAAAACAGGAGCGGAAGGTCGATACAAGAGGGGCCAAGTGAGAGTACAGAAAGGAGGGAGCAACCCGATTGGGAAAAGGGGAATTAGGGAGTCGAGTGGGTCGAGGCCGTAAAGAAGGGTGTACGACTAAAACGGGGACGATTGTACCTTGGTTTGGAGTGAGTTACGAGGGTTGTAGGTAAAATGAGGTAAGGGAGCGTGTTAGTCAGGGCGAATGAAGACCAAAAAAAAAACAGGGACGGGAGAGGAGGAGGGGTAAGCCACAATGCACTGACTAAGTTCAGTACGTCAAGTAAGGCGGGACGAGCCGTCAAGGAAGGGTATTGTGAGAGGATTCGGGAAGGTAGAGGAGGGGTGACGTAGGCCCAAGAGAAAGGAAGTTGGTGGAGCAGGAGAGTGGCGGACGTGCCAGGGAGAAGGCTCCAGACCGCAGCCTATTGTCTCCTTCAGGCCGGCAGATATGTAGGACGTGTCAAGAAGCTTTAAGCGACCCTATTAGTTCCGACACATTAATCTACACCAAGGACATGTAGGTACAGGAAGTGATTGACAGTCAATTACCGCCCAAGGCAGGCGATGATAGACGGACGTGAAGAGGAGGCATATAAATAAAGGAGGCAGGGCCCGGGGTCTGTTAGATCAGGTGTCCCGCCGACATGGGAAATTGTCGTCCAAGCTAAACGGTGCTGAAGCTGACGCGGTGAAAATCGTGGAATTACGAAAAGCGAGACTGGGAAGGAAAAAAAAAACTAGGGAAGGGCGGTCATAAGTAGTACATGGCATGTAGGCGGGAGAAGGGTAAAAAATCATTTGTGAAGTTGCATTCTTCACAATCGCTGTCTGTTACCTTGAGCAGCTGGACGAGTATCTCTTGTTGAGCTGATGGAGAGGGAGTGAACCTTGTCTAGAACGGGTTTAGGGTACAAGTACGTGGGAAGTGGGGTAGTCCACCCTGCTGAGAAATGTCGCGTGCTAAATGACCAGAGCGGGATCGACACATAATACTTTTGCCAGATATATTATCGACTGTGAAGGGCGCCAGCTTCCTGAGAGTAGGTTGATAAATTGGTAGATCGCTGCGAGGGACACGAGGGCGTTGAGAGATAAGAGATAGATAGGTAGATGGTGTCCGATATTTGGACGGTGTGGGGAGAAGGAAAAAAAAGAGGTGGTGCGTACCACAATAATTTATCGCAGGGAAGGGATTGACAGTAAGTAGGCTAAAGCGGCGAAGGATGTATGACGAGGAAGCCCAGTGCACAGACTTGTTCGTAGAATTGCGGATGGATCAGGGGACTACGAATTGGCCTACCGCCGGGTCGTGGGGAGTCGGTGGGTATAAATAGCCCCAGTGCTTTGGAGTCGGCACTATGGCGCACTTGAGAGCAAGGCCGTGTGGGCCAGGGGTGAGGAGAGCGTGGCAGCGGGGTGGGATAATAGGGGGGGGGAAGAGACAATAGGGGTGAAGTCTAGCAAGGTTAGCAGCTGCTGAATGCGTCAGAATGACAGTGAAGATTAGGAAGGAAGAATTAAGCCAGCGCCGGCGAGTACATGCGGTGAAGAAGTAGCTCCTCAATGGCCGGTGAAGTGTAGACGTGCTATCCCGGTGCCGAAAGAGGGAGGACGGCGGGTCGTCTGGTATAAGCTGTTCATCACCATGCATACATGGCACGAAACACTACGCAGTGCCCTCGTGAAACCCGCCGGGATTATGTCCATGCATTGTATGCCAACGAAGTAGGTAGTCTGGGGCCGGTTGTAGGGCCTTGGCGTGTCAAATTGGAAACATACTCCTAGTCCAACCGATCGTAGCACTTGGCCGGACAAGCCCTTAAAAAAATATACAGGATAATCTGAAGGCTATTATTCATTACTACGGCCGAAGCAGTCTTCGCAATATTGAACGATACGGTTGCCTCAATCCAGACGGTCACCGGCAATTAGGACAAAATCATGGGCGAGTGGCGATCGGATTTCTTCGTTGGCATTAGTCGACAGACGTCCACACAATGCAATCGGTCCAGAGATTTTGGTCTCCGACATCTGTGAATCAATGCACCCTTCATTTCCTCTCTTGCATTGACGACCACGAATCCCCACAGTTCACCCATAGATTGTGATTCAGCCCTGAGACTGGCCACAGTTAGATCAGGAGCGCGAGCCCCTGGCTATGATCAGGGTGTATGAGGGTGAGGAATGAGTTAGGGCTGCGGACCCATCTGGTCCACTTCGAGGGATATGCGGCTATGTAGGTTCACAGCCATCACCAGCCTAAGGAGGGGGGGGAGTTAAGGCTGGGGAACAGGACACGCGTCCGCATTAGGTGGGAATGTTTGCGAATGGAGTTGTACACGTAAGGACGGCGCTGTCGGCCACGGTTATTCAGCGGTGTGGCACCGGACAGCTAACAAGCATAAGCTGCAAACTCTACACGCATCTCTGCAGGCGGCTGGGAAAATCGCAGGCCAAAGACCTCTTACATTTGGGATGGCGCATGGTCAGAGTCTATGCCACCGGGCGGGTCACACTCCGATCCTCCGTATATAGACCGCATGACAGGTAACGTATATTATATGCTTAGGCAAATAGATGGGATATAAATATGGTCAGTGGGCGGCGGGTCGGAGAGGGATGAGAGCAAACGGCCAACGTGCCGAATGGCCCTAGAAAAGATGAGTTGAGAGAGAGAGAGAGCGAGCGAAAGGGATTGCGATGGGTGTCAGTATTCACATGAGATCGCGCGGACGATAGCGGAATTAAAATCGAGGGGGGAGCTTATAAAAATAGCACCCCGGAGGTGCGCGAGAGTAGCCTTGAAGGTGGGAGGGGGCGGGGGAGATTGGGTGCGAGTACGGGATCAGGCAGTACCGAATCAGAACCATGGACGTGGGATGAAGACCGGCTACAATTCCTCGCCCACGCTGGCGACTTCCACACCGCTGATGTCCTCGCCAGCGGCCATATCCTCATCACCGTCCGTTGGGACGGGGCTGTTGATTTTGGCCGCGGTTGGTGAGATCGGGGTTCGCGCCGTCATGACGGACGCGGCGGAAGAAACCACGGGTGGGGATGCCGTGGCAGACGGGGATTGGATAACCGGTCGGTCCACAATGACCGGAGCGTACTCCCGCACCCCGTTGCTACGGCGCGAATAGCGAGGCCCGCGGCCTCGGCGACGGCTGCCGTGGCTACTTCTCCGTGATCTACGTTCGCGGTGGAGGCGTTCACTCAGTTCCTTGACGTCCTCGCGGTACCGATCCATGAGGGCGGTCATATTGGCCATGGCGGCCTGGAAAAATGTGTTCATGCCATCCACAAAGAC